>CAUYLG010031157.1:0-92588 GCA_963573385.1 Cacajao melanocephalus | reverse complement strand
TAACTACAGTCATGATACAAAACTCCATTTGCTCATCTCAGTGACCTGGTCCATCCTTGCTGCTCATTTCCCCAAGACTGAAGCCAGCAACCTCTTTGAGTTCTGCTGTTCTGTCTCACCACCTCAAAACATAATTGTCTTTAAAAAAAAAAAAAAACTTTCTAATATTTTTTATTGTTTTGAAAAGAAAAGTGGAGAAATGAATCTAGAAGGAAAGAGTCTACATAAACTTCCAATGGCCTCAACAATCACAAAAATACCTCGTCCATTAGTATCCAAAGAAGAACCCGAGTTGCCAGAAATCGGACAAAGAGGCCAATTTCCTGTGGAGTTTAACAAAATGCAGGATCTTATCTTAAAAAATCCTACAAGGCAGACCATAATGACTACGGAGACACTGAAGAAAATTCAGATTGATAGGTAAGGAAGGAACACATTTTGCAATGGAATAATGTATTTACACCTAGATGAGAGAAGGGGTGCCCGGGTGGCTGACTGCTCTCTCCTATGGATTAGTCATTACTGTGTATGCAGAATGACTGCTGAGAATAGAATTAGCTAATTAGAGGCAGGGTGATACGAATGGAAAGCAAGGCGGCTATATGATATTGCACAAGTTACTAAGTCTTTTTTTTGTTCAGGCCCAGTTTTACTCTTGTAGTCCAGGCTGGAGTGCAATGGTGCGATTTCGGGGCACTGCAGCCTCCACCTCCCGAGTTCAAACGATTCTCCTGCCTCAGCCTCCTGAAGAGCTGGGATTACAGGTGTGTGCCACCATGCCTGGCTAATTTTTGTATTTTTGGTAGAGACAGCATTTCACCATGTTGGCCAGGCTGGTCTCGAACTCCTGACCTCAGGTGATCCACCTGCCTCAGCCTCCCAAAGTGTTGGGATTACAGGCATGAGCCACCGCACCAGTTATTATGTCTTTGTTTCCAATTTTTATTTATTTCTAAAATTCTTTTTTTTTCCTTCAGACATATACCTGCATATTGTTTATTTTTTAGAGACTAGGTCACTATGTTGCCCAGGCTGGAGGGCAGTAACTATTCACAGGAGATGTCAGAGCACTGCCATCCTCAAGCTTCTGCCTTCAAGTGATCTTCTCTCATAGCTGGGACTACAGGCACACTGGCTGTTTTCAATCACTGACAATGAGAATGGGCCAGGCACAGTGGCTCACACCTGTCATCCCAGCACTTTGGGAGGCCAACGTGAGCAGATCATGAGGTCAGGAGTTCGAGACCAGCCTGGCTAACAAGGTGAAACCCCATCTCTACTAAAAATACAAAAATTACTTGGGCGTGGTGGCGTGCACCTGTATTCACAGCTACTCAGGAGGCTAAGGCAGGAGAATTGCTTGAACCTGGGAAGTGGAGGTTTCAGTGAGCCGAGCTCATGCCACTGCACTCCAGCCTGGGCAACAGAGCAAGACTCTGTCTCAAAAAAAAAAAAAAAATGACAATAATAGCAGCCTTGCAACAGTGGTGTAAGAGTTAGAAATAAGGGTTTAGCCGAGTACCTGGCACCAATTGGTAGCTATTGTGATGCCTTGTCCATTAATAAGAAATAGCTGCTAGATAGCCAAATTCTGTGTTTTAACCCTGAGAGTTTCTTAAATCCCCATTGTCTCATAATTCTTTGTTGTCAGCTGGCTGTTAAGTTTAAGAGGGTGTAACATTATGCTAAGAACTTTTGGTAAATGAGTTTACTGCAGTTTACCCAGGGCCATGAGCTAAAATCTGTTTTTGAAGTTTTATTGGAATATAGTGTTGCCTATTTGTTTACATTGCCTGTGACTGCTTCCAAGCCACAATGCAGATTATGGCAGGCAAAGCCAAATATTTACTGTTTGTCCCTTTACAGAAAGAGTTCGCTGACCTTGGTATTAGACCCTAACCAAGGGTAAGATCTGTTGCTAAAGTCAGTCCGGCCCAGATTTGCATCTGACAGAAAGGTATCCTGCTTATACATTGCCCAGTGCAGTTAATGTCCTTTACATTCTCAGTGTGTGGCTCATATCTTTTCTTGAAAGACCCAAAATACCAGTCTCAGATTATTTATAGGGGATTAGTTTTAGGTTTATATTCCATAAGAAACCCAGGGTGGCCAGGTGTGGTGGCTCACACCTGTAATCCCAGCACTTTGGGAGGCCCAGGCAGGCGGATCACAGGGTCAGGAGATCGAGACCATCCTGGCCAACATGGTGAAACCCCGTCTCTACTAAAAATACAAAAAAATTAGCTGGGCGCGGTGGCTCATGCCTGTAGTCCCAGCTACTTGGGAGGCTGAGGCAGTGAACCAAGGAGGTGGAGATTTCAGTGAGCCGAGATCACGTCACTGCACTACAGCCTGGGCGACAGTGTGAGACTCCGTCTCAAAAAAAAAAAAACCCAGGGTATACTCATGAAATGTACATCTCCCTCAGTTATCCAGAATCAAAGTGGAAATCACAATATTAAAGACATAAAAACTACAATAGGCTGGGGGTGGTGGCTCACACCTGTGATTCTACCACTTTGGGAGGCCAAGGTGGGAGGATTGCTTGAGCCCAAAAGTTTGAAACCAGCCTGGGCAACATAGCGAGCTTTCATCTCTACTAAAGATCAAAAAAATTACCTGGGCATGATGGTGCGTGCCTATGGTCTCAGCTACTCTGGAGGCTGAGATGGGAGGATCACCTGAGCCTGGAAAGTGAGACCCTATCTCTAAATAAATAAATACATTAATTAATAATAATTTTTAAAACTCACAAAGTTACTTTTCTTTTTATTTTTTTCCTTTTTTGGAGACAGAGTCTTACTCTGTCGCCCATACTAAAGTGCAGTGGCGCCTCCTCACAAGGTCAGGAGTTCAAGACCAGCCCAGCCAACATGGTGAAACCCTGTCTCTACTAAAAATACAAAAATTAGCCAGGTGTGGTGGCGTGTGCCTGTAATCCCAGCTACTCAGTAGGCTGAGGCAGGAGAATCGCTTGAATCTGGAAGGCAGAGGTTGCAGTGAGCCAAGATCATGCCACTGCACTCCAGCCTGGGTGACACAGCGACACTCTGTCTCAAAAAAAAAAATCACCCAGAAGGAACATCATAATGAAATTGGAATTATCCCAGGAATGCAAAAACAGTTTAGCATTGGAAAATGTAAAAAAAAAAAAAAAGAAGAATTAAAAAGAAAGATCAATCGATGCAGAAAAGGCATTTGGCAAAATTCAACATACATCCATCATTTAAAAGCCAACACCAAAAACCTCTTAGCACCACCATAAACCTGGGTAATAGAGTGAGTCTCCGTCTCAAAAAAAAAAAAAGTAAAACTAAAACTACATGTATTATTTACATAAAACACACAAACACATAATGAAAGTATCACAACATGCCAGAGAATAATAATCACCAAATTCAGAAGAGTATTTATCTTTGGGGAAGATTGAGGGACTGGGATTAGAGACTTCAGATATATCTGACATATTTAATCTTTTAAAAAAACCAAGTCTCTACCATGGTAAAATGTATAAATTTTGTGTTATATGCAGAAATATTCATTATTCCTTATGCTTTCTAAATTTTTGAAATATTTCACATTTTTGAAAAAGTTAAATCATTAAAAAAATTTTTTTTAAAGACCTAATCAAACTTTTTTTCTCTTTTTTTGAGACTGAGTCTTGCTCTGTTGCCCAGGCTGGAGTGCAGTGGCGCCATCTCCGCTCACTGCAACCTCCGCCTCCTGGATTCAAGCAATTCTCCCGCCTCAGCCTGCCGAGTAGCTGGGATTCCAGGCACCCACCACCACACCTAGCTAATTTTTGTATTTTTAGTAGAGACGGGGTTTCACCATGTTGGCCAAACTAGTTTCGAACACCTGACCTCAAGTGATCTGTCTACCTCGGCCTCCCAAGTGCTGATATTATAGGCATGAGCCACCGCGCCTGGCCTGGGTCTTAACTTGTGTGACTTCTGTAGCCCTTTGTGAATGCAGGGAAATATATACATACACATATGTATTTTGTTTGTTTTGAAACCAGGTCTTGCTCTATTGTCCCAGCTGATCTCAAACTCCTGGGCTCAAGCAATTCTTCCACCTCAAGTCTCCCAAGTAGCTGGGATTAAGGCACATGCCACTACACCTGGCCTGAAAATTTAATTTATTAACTCATCTTTTTTTTTTTGTTTTGTTTCTCCTCACAGGCAATTTTTCAGTGATGTGATTGCAGATACCATTAAGGAGTTGCAAGATTTGGGCACTTTCAACAATCTCCTGCAAGCTTTGAGCAAAGAGAGGGAAAAAAAAATGCATTTCTATGACGTCATTGCCAGGTCAGAATAATGTTAGGTTTATTTCCTTTGCTGCAGTTTAAAGTGCTGTGACACTCTTACTGGAAATCCTTGATTCTTAAAGCAGACCAGCCATTTGTTTTCCAGGGAAGATAACTAGAAGTCAAAATTTGGGTTTTCTTCCTAGTTCTGCTGGGACAGTAAGTCAGATTTCTAGGCTTTCGTTACCTGTATTTACAATACATCAAGACCATTCTTCCTTCTCTATTAGTCTTTCTTAAGATGGAATTCACTGAAAATCACTGAACAATAACAAATGAATGCCAAGGAAAGTTTTTCTTTCCTACGACCTTTCAACTTAGGAATCCTTTCCGGAATTCCATTTTTATCGTTTCTGTTTTTTGTTTTTGTGTTTTTGTTTTTTTGAGATGGAGTCTTGCTGTCACCCAAGCTGGAGTATAGTGGCACGATCTCAGCTCACTGCAACCCCTGCCTCCCAGGTCCAAGCGATTCTCCTGCCTCATCCTCCTGAGTAGCTGGAACTACAGGCGCCCGCCACCACACCTGGCTAATTTTTGTATTTTTAATCGAGATGGGGTTTCACCATGTTGGCAAGGCTGGTCTTGAACTCCTGACCTCCAGTGATGCACCCACATCGGCCTCCCAAAGTGCTGGGATGACAGGTGTGAGCCACTGCGCCCGGCCTGAAACTCCCTTCAGATGTTCATCCAGTAATGATTGATCCTGCATTTTTCTCGTCCTTTTTTGCTCATTTACCATCTGCATGTTTTTATTCTATTCTTAGAGAGATTTCCTTAACTTTGTCTTCCAACTCTTTCTTTCTTTCTTCTTATTTTTCTGAGACCGGGACTTGCCCTGCCTCCCAGGCTGAAGTGTAGCCTCAACCTCCCAGGCTCAAGTGATCCTCCTGACTACAGATGTGTGCCACCATGCCTGGCTAATTTTTTTATTTTTTAAAGTCAGAGTCTCACCATGTTGCTCAAGCGGGTCTCTTGGTCTCAAGTAATCCACCCATCTCGGCCTCCCAAAGTGCTGGGATTACAGGTGTGAGCCGCTACACCCGGCCTTCTGTTTTTGTTTTGTTTTGTTTTTATTTAAATTTTTTAGAGACAAGGTTTTACTGTGTCACCCAGGCTGGAGTGCAGTGGCAGGATCATAGCCTACTGTAGCCTTGAACTCCTGAGCTCAAGCTATCCTTCTGCCTCAGCCTCCTGAGTATCCCGATGACATGTGCCACCATGCCTGCTTTTTTTTTTTTTTTTTTTTTTGAGATGCGATCTCACTATGTTGCCTAGGCTACTCTCCAACTCCTGGCCTCAAGCGATCCTCCCACCTTGGCCTCCCAAAGTGTTTGGATTATAAGTGTGAGCCACCGCACCTGGCTCTAGTCTCTGTTTTTAATGTTAGGGGAATTATTTCAGTGTTTGGTCATCTTTGGCCATTCGTTTGTATTTACGAGTGAAGTGCTAAGAAGCCGATGGATGCACTGCTCTGTGCATGTGGACAGTGCTTCACTGTAGCATGGCTGGGCAGAAAAAAAAAGCAGATCTTTTCCCTTGGTGTAGTCAGCATTCTCGAAGAATCTGCCAGTCTTCGCTGGGATGGTGAAGGGCAGTGAAGTCACGGTTATTCTCTGTGGTTATTGTCCACGGTTAGTCACTAACTGACCACCCATGTGTTGAGAGTTGGCCAGGGAAAGGTTGGGGAAACTCAACCATCCAGTAAGCATAATGTTTTTCAGTCCCCCTGTTTTTAGCACGGCCCTTCATCTCCACCTCCAGCTGTGTCTGGTTCTGTCTCCAAGTCCAAATCCTTGGTTCAACTATTCCAGAAAACCTAGCCAAAACTAACAATACACCCATGATATCCCAAGATGAGGAAAGGCAGCTGCCTGACCACAAGGGCTGGGGAAGGGAATCAAAAGGTCATAATGCTCCTTTGCCAGACTTTCAATCACTCCACTCGGATTTAGCCCTGTAGCTGGGCGCGGTGGCTCACACCTGTAATCCCAGCACTTTGGGAGGCTGAGGCAGGTGGATCACGAGGTCAGGAGTTCGAGACAAGCCTGGCCAACATGGCGAAACCCCATCTCTACCAAAAATACAAAAAATTAGTGGGGTGTGGTGGCACGCACCTGCAATCCCAGCTACTCAGGAGGCTGAGGCAGGAGAATCACTTGAACCCAGGAGGTGGAGGTTGCAGTGAGCCGAGATTGTGCCACTGCACTCCAGCAGCCTGGGCAGCAGAGCGAGACTCTGTCTAAACAAAACAAGACAAAACAAAAACAAACAAAGAAAAAGCTTCATGTGCTGAGCTTCCCCGGGGGGACTGTGGCTTTACTCAAGTCTTCTTCGTGGCTCTCACTCTGTACGTGTTCAGATCTCGTTCTCCTCTTCTCTGCTTTCTGTCTTCTTTAATTTTGCTGATGTCAACTGCATTGTTTCTTCTCCCAATCTTTTTTTTTTTTTTTTAAAAAGACGGGGTTTCACCATGTTGGTCAGGCTGGTCTTAAACTCCCAACCTCAGGTGATCCGCCTGCCTTGGCCTCCAAAGTGCTTGGATTACAGGCGTGAGCCACCACACCCAGCCAATCGCTTTGTCTTTATGAGTTTATACCTTTTATTATTTCTTGCCTGTTATTTTAGTATTGTTTCAAGAGGGAACAGAGAGCTGGGCTTGGTGGCTCATGTGTGTGATCCCAGCACTTTGGGAGGCTGAGGTGGGTGGATAATTGGAGGTCAGGAGTTCGAGACAGCCTGGCCAACTTGGTGACATTCCCTCCTCCACTAAAAATACAAAAATTTCCTGGGCGTGTGGTGGGCACCTGTAGTTCCAGCCACTCAGGAAGCTGAGGCAGGAGGATCACTTGAACCTGGGAGGTGGAGGTTGCAGTGAGTTGAGATCACACCACTGCACTCCAGCCTGGGGAACAGAGTGAGACTCTGTCTCAGAATAAATTAACAAAAAATAAATAAAAATAAAAATAAAAATTCTTGAGTAAAATCTTTACCTAGATGCAGTTTAGTAAGAAGTCTTTGTTGTTTTGTTTTGTTTATTCTGGTATTGTTTTGCTATTTTTTGTTTGTTTTAACCCTAAATAATGGTACTGCTGGAGAGGAGCAGAAGGCTGTTTCTCAGAGCAAACTGAGAAACAGTAATACAGTTAAGTTCTCCGGCTCGGTGTCAGACCATCCTGAGTTTGAGCCCCTTTCTGCCGTTTACTGTTTGTGTGACCGTGGCAAGTATGTAAAGTCCAGGTCTTCTGAGAAATAGATGCCAAGATGGCATTATTCATGCAAAGACTGTATCGGGGAAATACCTGTGTGAGAGGAAATGCCGAGGGAACCAGTGCAAGCCCGCCCCACGAGAAGCAGAGGGGTGGAAGCCACTGCTGTGTTTGGCAAGGTCATCAGGGTCCCTGAACTGAAGTCAACCATCAGAGAAGTCCTGGCTCCCCAGGAAAGGCTTGCTCCATACTATTCCTGCCACACGGAATCACTGGATGCGAGCAGTCTGTGGGAAGTGTGGTCCTGGAACACACACAGCAAAGGATTTCAGAGCTTATTTATGTCCTTATTTCAAGGACAAAGTGGATTTGTGAGCTTCTGTGGTCATTCAGACCCAACTTCCATCCCTGTAGCTGCAGACTGCTGAGGCACACTCTCATATCCAGTGTATCAAGTTACCTTCGCGCTCTCTGTAAAACAGGGATAATGACAGACTACCTCATAAGGCTATTGTGAGGGGAAGATATGTAACTAAAGTGCCCAGCGTGGAACGGGTTCCTCTTTCTCCTCTTGCTGTCCTTCTCTTCTTCACTTTTTCTCAGCGGCAGCTGTTTTAGAGTCAACACTGATAAGCCAGAAAATCTTCCTCCAAATTATTAAAACAAATCTGTCTTTTAAAAAGTGTTACTGAAAATGTGTTACACGGACCAGCACCATTGGCATCACCTGGGAACTCGAGAGAGAGGCACATTTCAGGCTCCCCTCCCAGACCTGCTGAATCAGAGTCTCTGGGAGTAGAGGCCAGGAATTTGGTTTCTGTTTGTTTGTTTTTTGAGATGGAGTTTTGCTCTTGTTGCCCAGGCTGCAGTGCAGTGGCGTGATCTCAGCTCACTGCAACCGCTGCCTCTTGTGTTCAAGCAATTCTCCTGCCTCTGCCTCCAAGGGCCACCACATCCAGCTAATTTTTATATTTTTAGTAGAGATGGGGTTTCATCATGTTAGCCAGGCTGGTCTCGAACTCCTGGCCTCAGGTGATCCACCCACCTCGGCCTCCCAAAGTGCTGGGATTACAGGCGTGAGGAATGTGGTTTTTTTATGTGCAGGGTGGTCCTCGTGCACTCTAAGGTTTGAGAAGCACTGCTCTGAACACAAATCATTCTCATTTCTTCTAGGGAGGAAAAAGGAAGAAAACAGATAAAATCACTTCAAAAACAGCTAATCAATGTCAAAAAAGAATGGCAATTTGAAGTACAGGTAAGAATTACCTGTGTAACACCAAAAGTGACTGAGCTAACACGGCTATTAAACATAGGGAAGCTATCTTTCTCAAGCAGAGAAGAGTTACTCATAAAAGATCGTTGTTTCTTCTGGCGTTCCTTTACTGTTGAAAGTATAGCCGGGCGTGGTGGCTCACACCTATAGTCCCAGCACTTTAGGAGGCCGAGGCGGGTGGATCACCTGAGGTCAGGAGTTTGAGACCAGCCTTGCCAACATGGTGAAACTCCATCTCTACTAAAAATATAAAAATTAGCCGGGTGTGGTTGTGCGTGCCTGTAATCCCAGCAACCTGGGAGGCTGAGGCAGGGGAATCGCTTGAACCCTGGGAGGCTGCAGTGAGCTGAGACACCGCCATTGCCCTCTAGCCTGGGTGACAGAGTGAGATTCTGTCTCAAAAAAAGAAGAAGAAAAAAGAAAATATAAAGAGAGCAACTAGAGAGCTGGCCTGGGTTGTACAGGTGTGTCTGGAGTACAGAGCCCTGTGAGACCCCAGCCCCCTGGAGCTCTTAGTTCTCATGCTCATACCCTACCCCACGTACACTGCCCACTCCTCCCCACAGGGGACCTAGTCTCAGGCAGCCTCTTGTATTCTTAAATCCCAGATGCAAAATTATATTCCTAAGCACATTATAAACCTTCTTATACGTGGCGGTTAGGCTTAATCATGGTATTTGTATTATATTTCAAGGACAAAGTGGATTTGTGAGCTTTTGTGGTCACTAGAACCCAACCTCATATCTAGATTACTTTCACAAGAAAATATATCCCAAGTTTTAAGGAACTGACTTGCAAAACAAAGTTGGGGCTACAACCTAAGCAGTTAGAAACAAGCTGTATTTGGATGACTGACAGCTTTTCTATGAGCAGTCTAGAAAGTTACAGAGGATGGCCGGGCACGGTGGCTCACACCTGTAATCCCAGCACTTTGGGAGGCCGAGGCAGGCGGATCACCTGAGGTCAGGAGTTTGAGACCAACCTGACCAACATGAAGAAACCTTGTCTCTACTAAAAATACAAAATTAGCCAGGTGTGGTGGTGCATGCCTATAACACCAGCTACTCGAGAGGCTGAGGCAGGAGAATCGCTTGAACCCGGGAGGTGGAGGTTGTGGTGAGCCGAGATCGAGTCATTGCACACCAGCCTGGACAACAAAAGTGAAACTCGGTCTCAAAAAAAAAAGAAAAGAAAAAAAGAAAGTTACAGAGGATGGCCAGGCATAGTGGCTCACACCTATAATCCCAGCACTTTGGGAGGCCAAGGTGGGCGGATCACGAGGTCAGGAGATGGAGACCAGCCTGGCCAACATGGTGAAACCCTGTCTCTACGAAAAATACAAAAATTAGCTGTGCATGGTGGTATGCACCTGTAGTCCCAGCTACTCAGGAAGCTGAATATCATTCAGACATCGTGACCATCAGCAAAAGAACAGGTTAAGAAACCAAGATTATGCTTTGTAGTGGGTCTTGAAAGAAAGAAAGAGAGAAAGAGAGGGAGAGAGGGAGGGAGGGAGGGAGGGAGGAAGGAAGAAGGAAGGAGGGAAGGAGGGAAGGAGGGACGGAAGGGAGGGAGGAACCAAGACTAGAAGATCCAAGGCAAGCCTTGGAACAAAAAAACAACTATCAAAATGAAATCAAGTTAAATCCCTAGAGTTACTGAAACCCAGTAGTCAAGTCAAGGTTGGAAACAAGAAGACAGGAAGCACATGGACAGGAGGGACATGTGGGTCAGAAAATGATGCCAACAAGAGTGGCAGGTTTTTGTGCATGAAAGTGTTGGTGGTAGCTGGGATGTGTAGGAGCAATTGCCTTAGACACTGGGCAAAAATAAAGAGTCACAAAAGAAAAAAGTTTCAGACTTCGGAACATCAGCATACAAAACAAGATAACACTGGATCAGAATTTTCATGAAACTACTGGGAAAAAAAGAACCAAGATCCGTATATACAAATCTATCTTTTGGTGGGGTGTGGTGGCTCACACCTGTAATCCCAGCACTTTGGGAGGCCAAGGTGGGCAAATCACAAGGTCAAGAGATCAAGACCATCCTGGCCAACATGGTGAAACTCCATCTTTACTAAAAAACAAAAATTAACTGCGTGTGGTGGCGCGCACCTGTGGTCCCAACTACTTGGGAGGCTGAGGCAGGAGAATCGCTTGAACCCGGGAGGCAGAGGTTGCAGTGAGCCGAGACTGTGCCACTGCACTCCAGCCTGGTGACAGAGCAAGACTCCATCTCAATAAGAAAAAAAAGATCTTTTTTTATATCAGTAACAGACTTAGAGTACAAAATTGAAAATTTACATATATTATTCACAATAGTGTCAACACCATCAAGTACCTAGCACTGAATCTAACGGCAGCAACACAATAACAGTAAAACCCGTCACCAGGGCCAGCTAATTTTGTATTTTTAGTAGAGACAGGGTTTTGCCATGTTGCCCAGGCTGGTCTCAAACTCCTGGTACGAGGCAGTATTCCACCTGCCTCGGCCTCCCAAAGTGCTGGGATTACAGGCGTGAGCCACTGTGCCTGGCCATTTTTTTTTTTTAATTGAGATGGGGATCTCTCTTTGCTGCCCAAGCTGGTCTTGAACTCCTGGCCTCAAGCAGTCCTCCTACCTCAGCCTCCCAAGTACCTAGGATTATTGCAGCTCAGAGTTTATTCTGAGTCTATGGACTCATATAGTATCAGCCAATATTGTAAGTCAGAGTCACACAGACAAACAGAAATGTTATTATTTTTTTTAAGACATAGAATCACTCTGTCCCCAGGCTGGAGTGTGGCGCCGCGATCTCGGCTCACCACAACCTCCGCCTACAGGGTTCAAGTGATCCTCCTGCCTCAGCCTCCCAAGTAGCTGGGATTCCAGGGGTGCACCACCACACCTGGCTGATTTTTGTATTTTTTTAGTGGAGACGGGGTTTTGCTATGTTGGCCAGGCTGGTCTCAAACTCCTGACCTCAAATGATCTGCCCACCTCAGCCTCCCAGAGTGCTGGGATTATAGGCATGAGCCACCATGCCCAGCCATAAATGTTAATTTAATAGAGAACTATTTTTTTTTCCTGTGGCTTTTATCTCTTTAATAGACTACATCCCCATTTTCCTTTTGCTTTCCAACCAGAGGGGCGACCTGAGGTGTAAGACAAAGTGCCAACTTCCCAGACAGCAGCTCCCAAACTTCCAGGAACCAGTACTCTGTACTTGGTTTACAGTTATGAAAGCAGACACTACCATTAAAAGCCCATGGCCTGGCCAGGCGTGGTGGCTCATGCCTGTAATCCCAGCACTTTGGGAGGCCGAGGCAGATGGATCGCAAGGTCAGGAGGTGGAGATCATCCTGGCTAACACGGTGAAACACCATCGCTACTAAAGATAAAAAAACTTAGCCAGGTGTGGTGGCACATGCCTCTAGTCCCAGCTACTTGGGAGGTTACGGCAGGATAATCATTTGAACCCAGGAGGCGGAGGTTGCAGTGAGCCGGGATTGCACCACTGCACTCCAGCCTGGGCGACAGAGTAAGACTCGGTCTCAAAGTTAAAAAAAAAAGCCCTTGGCTCACATGATTATGGCAGCCATCAGAGCCTTATTAACTCGAATTGGTAGACTGCCTCTTCTTATTAGCAAATCATGCTTCTCTGAATTCAAAGAACATGTCCAGAAGTCCAGATCTGAGGGCAATTTTGGGATTTGGAAGTAAAGTTAGGTCGGCCACGAAAACCCAAAAATGGGATGCATCAGTCCATGGACCTGACCACGAGGAAAGTTCCAGACACCATGGACAACTAGGATTATAGGTTGTAGTGAAGGCAAATCTTTTCTTAGTAGAATCTGAAAAGGCATTCATGCCACCCAAGACCCTCGGCCTGGACCCCGCTGCTTCTAGGCTGGCTCTTCTTTCACACTGGGAGGAAGGGGAGATGGAATGGCACTTCGGCTCGCTTGTCAGTATACCTCCACCATGATTTACCATCAGTGGCCTGTCAGGGTTTCTTATCTTCCTCTGTTTCCACACCGTCACCATGGAGGGTCATAAAAATGTTTGTGCAAGGCCAGGGGCAGTGGCTCACACCTGCAATCCCAGCACTTTGGGAGGCCGAGGCAGGCGGATCACGAGGTCAGGAAATCGAGACCATCCTGGCCAACATGGTGAAACCCCATCTCTACTAAAAATACAAAAAAAATTAACTGGTTGTGGTGGCACACGCCTGTAGTCCCAGCTACTCAGGAGGCTGAGGCAGGAGAATTGCTTGAACCCAGGAGGTGGAGGTTGCAGTGAGCTGAGATTGCGCCACTGCACTCCAGCCTGGGTGACAGTGCGAGACTCCGTCTCAAAAAAAAACACGTTTGTGCAAAATATCAATCCAGGAAGGAACTCAGAGTACTCAGAGGCCCATGGCAATAGCATTAAAACCAGATGCCTCTGACTGGGCATAGCCAATGTCATGTGTCCTTATAAACACTTACATGATGCAATACCTTCTGTTTACCATAGGCAGAAGCTAAAGACTTTTAACTTTGCATTTCTGATCTTCATATTTTTACTCTGAAGTCTTAATATTCAATTTGAGAAAGAAAAATTACCAGAAAATACTCTGAGTTTTCGAAAGTATAGTTTTGTATGTATGGACACTAATAAATGCCTAACACGATTTAGATTCTGTGAGAAACGAAACTACAGTCATCAATGTGGGCTGAGGTTTTCTGCAAAAGGCTTTATTTACTCAAGTGACATAAAAGCTGGACCTTGAAGGAAATCCAAGGGATAATATAGGTAAAAGGATCCAGTTGAAGAAGTAAAACCATCACATTTTCACTTTAACTGTAGTTTTCTAAAGATTCAAACCTAGGCTGGGCACAGTGGCTCATGGCTGTCATTCCAGCACTTTGGGAGGCTGAGGCAAGTGGATTGCTTGAGGCCTGGAGTTTGAGACTAGTCTGGGCAACCTGGCAAAACCCTATCTCTACCAAAAAAAAATACAAAAAATTAGCTGGGCGTGGTGGCGTGGTAGCATGTGCCTGTGGGCCCAGCTATTTGGGAGGCTGAGGTGGGAGGATCACTTGAGCCCCAGAGGCCGAGGTTGCAGTGAGCTGTGTTCACGCCATTGCACTCCAGCCTGGGCAACAGAGCGAGACCCTGTCTAAAAAAAAAAAAAAAAAAAAAAAATCACACCTTAACACTGACTGCCATACAATGTGGGAACAGAAGGGAGGAAGAGGAAGGAAGAGAAGAAATGGGTCTGGCATAGTGGCTCACGCCTGTAACCCCAGTGCTGTGGGAGGCTGAGGCGGGCTGATCACCTGAGGTCAGGAGTTCCAGACCAGCCTGGCCAACATGGTGAAACTCCACCTCTACTAAAAAAAAAAAAAAAAAAAAAAAATTAGCCAGGCGTGGTGGCACATGCCTATAATCCCAGCTACTCAGGAGGCTGAGGCAGGAGAATTGCTTGAACCCGGGAATGGGAGGTTGCAGTGAGCTGAGATCACACCACTGCACTGGGCAATACAGCAAGACTCCGACTCAAAAAAAAAAGGGGGGGGGTAGAAATGGGGAAGACAGGGGAGAACGGAAGTGCATATAGAAAGAATGGAAGGAAAACAGTGAGCCAAAAGCAGACATCTCTTAAAATTCATTTAATCAACACTTATTGAGCTATAAATTGTGCCAGGCACTGGGCAGGATTTTACAGATGACCAAATAGGCTTAGTGAGGTTAAGTAATTTGCCTGCAATCCTACGACTTGTAAGAGAATATGAAATACTAAGACATATTATCAAAGGGCTAGCATATTCTGTGCCAGAAATACTCAATCTCTTTGGAATGATTCTGATCTACCTGGAATAACTCCCATACAATTAGAATGATTCTGTAGCGTTATATCAAGAAGTTAGACAAAATAACTTGAAGAATTCCATTCTGATTCATCTTAGGGACCTAATGATTCTTTTTCTTTTTGTTTTTTTGAGACAGGGTCTCACTCCATCGCCCAGGCTAAAGTGCAATGGCGTGAACACAGCTCATTGCAGCCTCGACCTCTGGGGCTCAAGGGATTCTACCACTTCAGTCTCCCTAGCAGCTGGGACTACAGGTGCATGCCACCAGGCCCAGATAGTTTTTAAATTTTTTTGCAAGGACAGGTTTTGCTATGTTGCCCAGGCCGGTCTTGAACTTCTGGGTTCAAGTGATCCTTCTGCCTTGATTTCCCAAAGTGTTGGGATTATAGGTGTGAGCCACCCCACCAGGCTGGGACCTAATGACACTTTAAGTCAAGCTTACCCAACCTGCAACCCGCAGGCCGCATGTGGCCCAGGATGGCTTTGATTGGAGCCCAACACAAATTCATAAACTTTGTTAAAACATTAGGAGAGATTTTGTGTGTGTGATTTTTTTTTTTTTTTAGCTCATCAGCTATTGTTGGTGTGTTTTATGCGTGGCCCAAAGCAATTCTTCTTCCAATGTGGCCAGTGAAGCCAAAAGACTGGACACCCTGCCTGTGTCTGCTTTCCTTAATAGAGGATTTCTCCAATTACCACTTTGTTTTTCCTTCCAGTAGTTACTTAGAATTAATTCCCTAGCTACTTGGGAGGCTGAAGACAGGAGATTGCTTGAGTCTAGAAGTTCAAGATTACAGTGAGCTACAACGGTTACACTGTACTACAGCCTGCGGGACAGAGTAAGACCCTATCTCAAGAAAAAAAAATGAGGCTGGGTGCAGCAGTGGCTCCTGCCTGAAATCCTAGCACTGTGGGCGGCTGACACGGGAGGATCATTTGAGCCCCGGCTTTTGAGGCCAGCCTGGGCAGCATAGTGAAACTCTGTTTCTACAATAATAGTAATGATAATAATAATAATGAGCCTCTGTCGGCTGAGGCAGGAGGATTCTTGAGCCTGGGAGGTCAAAGCTGCAATGAGCCATAATCATGCTACTGCACTTCAGCCTGAGTGACAGAACAAGACCCTGTCTCAAAAAAAAAAACAAAACAACAAAATGGCTGGGCGCAGTGGCTCAGGTCTGTCATCTCAGCACTTCTGGAGGCCAAGGCGGGAGGATCCCTTGAAGCCAAGCGTTTGAGACCAACCTGGGTAACACAGAGAGACCCCATCTCTAAAAATGTTAAAAAGTTAGCCGGGCATGTGGCATACACCTGTAGTACCAGCCACTTGGGAGGATCACTTGAGCCCAGGAATTGAAGGTTAGTGAGCTGTGATCAAGCCACTGGACTCCAGCCTGGGTGACAGAGGGAGATCCTGTCTCTAAAAAAAAAAAAAAAAAAATGTTTAAATAAAAAAGAACTAATTCTACCCAACTTACACGGTAAGATGAAAGGTGGTTGAAGGCCAGGCATGGTGAGTCACGTCTGTAATCCCAGCACTTAGGGAGGCCAAGGCGGGTGGATCACCTGAGGTCGGGAGTTCGAGACCAGCCTGACCAACATGGAGAAACCCCGTCTCTACTGAAAATACAAAATTAGCCAGGCTTGGTGGCGTGTGCCTGTGATCCCAGCTACTCCGGAAGCTGAGGCAGGAGAATCGCTTGAAGCTGGGAGGCGGAGGTTGTGGTGAGCTGAGATCACGCCACTGCACTCCAGCCTGGGCAACAAGAGCGCAAAGAAAAAGAAAAAAAAGAAAAGAAAAGGCGGTTGGCATTTAAAGGAGGGCGGATCTCTGACTGAAGCCATGCACTTCTGTTGCTAGTTGTGTGTTTTCTTGTTATGCTGTCAGGTAACTGATCACCTCTCTGTTGAGTTACTCATGCATTGTTTCTTCTCAAACAGTTCTTTCAAACAAATGTTACCTCCCTGACTAAAACCTTTCCAAGGGTTCCCATGGCAGTTGGAATAAAATCTGAATTTCTCAGTCAGGCCTCTGAGATCCTACGTGGTGCCCTTACCTACCTCCAACCCCCTTGTCCTCCCTTCAATGCTCCCTAGGCTACAGCCTCCAGAGTTTTCTTTCAGCTGCTGGAATGTATCCAGGTCTTGACTGCTTCAGGATTTGGGGATATACTTTTTCTTAACAATTCCCTTAAACCCATTTTTCTTTCTTTCTTCTTTCTTTTTTCTTTCCCCTCCCTCCCTCCCTCTCTTCCTTCCTCCTCTCTCCTCTCTCTCTTTCTTGAGATGGAGTTTCGCTCTTGTTGCCCAGGCTGGAGTGCCATGGTACGATCTCGGCTCACCGCAACCTTCACCTCCCGGATTGAAGTAATTCTCCTGCCTCAGTTGCCCATGCGCCACCACGCCCAGCTAATGTTTGTATTTTTGGTAGAGACAGGGTTTCACCATGTGGACCAGGTGGTCTCGATCTCTTGACCTCGTGATCCGCCCGCCTCAGCCTCCCAAAGTGCGTGAGCCACTGCACCCGCCCCCCCCAACCCTATTTTTCACGTGGTGGGCTTATTATCCTTCAGGTATCGAATAAACCATTGCTTTCTCAAGAGAGTCGCTCTCAGGCCTTCCAGTCGAATGCACTTCTCCTTTGTTATCTTCTCCCACAGCCCGTCAAGCTTTTCTTATCATTTGGCACAATTTTGAAAAGTTGACACATATTTGTTTGTTTCTTGTTGACCTTCTGTCTTCTATTAGGTCGTAAGCTCTACAGGAGCAGGGAATATGTCTGTTTAGAGCTGCACTATCTCCTTAGTGCCTAGCTCAATGCCTGGTGATGAATAAATATTTTTCTTAATAAATATTGAGTCCTCACAATTGCCAAGCACTTGGTGACCTGCAAAAAGAGTTTTCACACGTGTTCTGAATGAAATGTAATAATCACTCTCTGAGTTATTTCAGGCAGGGTAGTTTTTTTTGTTTTATAGAAGGTAAAAAAGTTGGAGAGTTTGGCTTGGCCAAGTTCACACAGCTGGAGGCTTGGGTGGGAAGTCAGTTCTTTTGATCATTTTGACCAGTGTTCTTTCTCCCACAAGAAGAAGTCTGTGTGGGGAGTACGGAGTACACCAATAATGTGCCTGGGAACGAATCTCACAGCCCTGAGTTTTAGAACTGCTGTGTTCTCTTTCATCTATCTGCTTCATGATTCTTGGCTAAAATTCCCATTGTGTGAAAAACAGTTCAGTTCCTTGTTAATTTATACGTACAAAAGGGAACCTTAAGCCACTGACTGAACCGAATGGAGGTAGAATGTATTTTCAGTTTAGAAACCTGGTCTTTCCACTACAGAGTCAGAATGAATATATTGCTAACCTCAAGGACCAACTGCAAGAGATGAAAGCAAAAACCAATTTGGAGAATCGCTACATGAAAATCAATACTGAGCTGCAGATTGCCCAGACCCAGAAAAAGTGTAACAGAACAGAGGAACTCTTGCTGGAAGAGATCGAGGTAATCCCTGGGACGTTAGGAAAGAACCCGGAGATGGCATTTGAGCTCTCGCTGTTGATACTGTCTCAGCTAACAAAGGAGGGAGAGGAAGATTTCCCTCCATCTCTCCAACAGCCCCCTGCACTTGAGGTTGAAAATAAAAGCCTAAATGAGGATACGCATATTTGCACGCAGATTCCAATGGGCCGCAGCCTCCATCTCCTGCCTCTTTGATAATGACTCTGAAAATTGGCTGTACTTTCTCGCCTCCTCAAACCACTCACCATTTCTCTTACTAATTATACAGAGAGGGTAAACAAGATACTTAGTTTATTTCATCTAACTAGTACCTTTCACTCTCAACATCCAGAGAGCCAAAGTTCATTCAAACCTAAATTTACAGAGATGAGAAGTCACGGTGAAAAACATCAAAATATCAGGAGGAAGAAATAGTAGATCTTGAGGGGAATGCTAAATGACCACACACACACACACACACACACACGCACGCACGCACGCACGCACGCACAAAGGCAGGCACTAGTCCCAGCTAACTGGAGGTGAGGCAGCGAGACAGGAGGATCCTAGAGCCTAGGATTTTGAAGCCAGCCTGGGCAGCATAGGAAGACTCCTTTCTCAAAAAAAAAAAAGAAAGAAAGGAAAGAAAAGAAAAGAAAGAACAACAGGCAGATGGGAAGAAGGAAGAAGGAACAAACATCCTTAGACAAGGTAACTTCTGTGCAGGAGGACTCCTTCCTCTGAAATTTACATGGCTTAAGGCCACGACCACACTTTTTTGCCCTCTGAAATTTCCTTTTAGGCCCTACAACCTTGTGCCCTTGAAGCAGTTTCTCTCCTTAAATGGTCACCTCTTTTCAGGTAACAGGGTTGTGTTCCTTCTGTTAGGGGACACTAACACACATGCAGACAGTGCCGCGCCACATGGCTCTGCAGTGTTTGTGAACAGGAATTGCACTCAACTGAACTGAATTCCCACACCAGAGCAATACCACAGAACTCCCGGGATCCCAGCTGGTAAAGGAAACCTGAGCTGCTGACCAAGCTGCAGCCCTAATCTTGAGAACAACTGATTCCCAGCCCTGCAGGGAAGGCTTGCTAGTATCCGATTATTGTTCTTACAGAAACTAAGAATGAAAACTGAAGAAGAGACCCGGGTTCATATGGAGATTGAAATGTTCCTTAGAAAGGAGCAGCAGGTGGGTCACCAAAACTTTTCTATGCTTTGCTACGCTTTTTTTCTACACCGCTTATACTGAGGAAAGAAAAAAAAATTTTTTTTGAAGAAAAATCAACCATCATTCTTTCAGTCTAATAAACTGTAGCCCATGTTTCCTTTCAGGGTTATGCATCTGAATAGATATATAGCTGTAATTTGACAGAGTACAGAGTACGGGTAAAACTTTGTCTTCTGCTTTTATCATTGAGCTTATATAAGAAAGTTTTTGGCCAGGTGTGGTGTCTCATGCCTGTAATCCCAGCACTTTGGGAGTCCGAGGTGGGTTGATCACCTTAGGTTGGGAGTTCAAGACCACCCTGACCAACATGCAGAAACCCTGTCTCTACCAAAAATACAAAATTAGCCAGGTGTGGTGGCCCATGCCTGTAATCCCAGCTACTCAGGAGGCTGAGGCAGGAGAATCACTTGATACCAGAGGCAGAGGTTGCAGTGAGCCAAGATCGTGCCACTGCACTCCAGCCTGGGCAACAAGAGCAAAACTCCATCTCAAAAAAAAAAAAAAAGAAAAAAGAAAAAAATTGTTTGATTCCTATATTGCTGTATAGTCATAATTTTAAAATTATGACAATTTATGACTTAAAATGTATTAAGTCAAGGCCAGGCATGGTGGCTCACGCCTGTAATCCCAGCACTCTGGGAGGCCGAGGTGGGCGGATTACGAGGTCAGGAGTTAGGGTCTAACTCATCCTGATTAGAATGGGTTAGACCACTGCACCCAGCCAATTAGGTATCATTTTTCTATTATTGGTTACACCACCATTGTTCTGGTGTTTTGGTCAGGATTACACATGAATTCATCATAGTCATGCCTAGTTTCTCATGTGCAAGTTAGAGCATTCAGAGGAAAAGAACAGACCCCTGAAACTCTGAATGGGAACATCTGGTTGGATTCGGATGAAACTGACAATCTTGGTCAAATTACTTTAAAGCTCCCTTGCCAGTGGAAGTAGCCTGCCCTCCTGTGCCTGAGGACACCAGACTTCCTTTGCCTGAAAATCCTTCCCAAGGCTAAGATTCAGGCCTCATTGGAGAGGGTATGGCTGTGTCCACTGGATGCCAGTGATGTTTGCTGGGTTGCCTTGGGCCAGAGCTGGCTCACAGCTGGCAGAATAAGGCTGGCAAGCAGGGAACTGTGGACTTTGCTAAAAGTTTTTTTTCTTTCCTAATCTGGATGTGTACTCAATTAAGGGAAAAAAAAACACCAGGGATTTTTTTTTGTCCATTGTGATATTTCTTCTCCTTTGATATGTTAATAAGGTAAAATACATTGATAGAGTTGCTGATTTGAGTCATCTTTAAATTCTCGGGACAAACCCTCCTAGGTCATAATGTGTTTGGCAAGCAAGAACCCTCTTGCTGTGGTATCAGTAAAACGTGTGGGTGAACGAGAGCCACTGGGTGTCCCACCCACACACTGCTAGCAGCCGCGCGAAGCAATGAGCAGCCTTCCTGTCGTGTCCCTCCAGCGCCCTCTACTGACAGTTTAGCATTTTGTCAGCTGGCAAGAAAGATGTTAACAGCAAGCTTCCATTTTCACAAAGCAAAGAAAGATGGATTTGGAGCTGACAGGCAATAAACTGGCAACTGGCACAAATGAGTTTTTATTTTTGTTTTTTTAAATCATCGAGTGTGAGGTTTACTCTGTAGGTTTCTGGTGGATAAACTTTATCAACTTCAGGAAGTACCTTTTTGGTCTGGTCTTGCTAAAAGTTTTTTTTCTAATCAGGATGAGTACTCAATTTTATGGGATGAAAATTTTTTTTCATTCATTGAGATGATATTGTTTTCTTTAATGTGTTAATAAAGAAACACATTAATAGATTTGCTGATGTTGAGTCATTTTCAAATTCTTGGGATAAACTTTACCCAATCATAATGTTATTCTTTTAATAGACAATTAGTAAATTGATTTACAGACTTAAAACTTTTTTTATATTTTAAACTTTTTTTAACTTTTAATTTTTGTGGGCACATAGTGGGTGTATATTATGCTACTGTG
This sequence comes from Cacajao melanocephalus, assembly GCA_963573385.1. Lineage (NCBI taxonomy): Eukaryota > Metazoa > Chordata > Mammalia > Primates > Pitheciidae > Cacajao > Cacajao melanocephalus. The sequence goes on along the minus strand of CAUYLG010031157.1, from coordinate 71,220 downwards.
CCTGGCTAATTTTCCTATTTTTTTTGCCATGTTGCCAAGGCTGATCCCAAACTCCCAGACTCAAGTAATCCACCTGCCTCAGCCTCACAAAGTGCTGGCTGGGATTACACTATGAGCCACGGCACCTGGCCCATATTTTCTGCCTAATTATTCACCTAAACAGACAAATCAATTCATTTGAAATTAAGATTTTTCTATCATTACTATAAAAGGAAAAACCAGTATCACCTTCCCCATAAATATAAATTAGTATAAATAGGCTGGGCATGGTGGCTCACACCTGTAATCCTAGCAATTTGGGAGGCTGATGTGGGTGGATCGCTTGAACATGGAGCTTGAGACCAGTCTGGGTAACACAGTGAGATCCTGTCTCTAACAAAAAATACAAAAAAGTAGCCAGACATGGTGTTGCACAGCTGTAGTCCCAGCTAATCAAGAGGCTGAGATGGGAGGATGACTTGGGCCCTGGAGGCAGAGGTTGCAGTGAACTCATATCATGCCATTGTACTCCAGTCTGAGTATCAAAGCCAGACCTTATCTCAAAGTAAATGAATAAATAAAATAATGTGAATAGAAATACAAACAATATCGAATGATGTTATTACCTTGTAGCCAGACCTTTTTGCCTGGAGCTTTTTCCCTCTTTGATTTTTGGGGTTTTAAAAAAAAGTGTTGAGAAAAGAAAGAGAAGATGTAGGAGATGTGATGGCACCAAACTGACATGTTGCTCTAATATAACCAGAATGATTTTTTAAGAGGCTGGCTCTCATTCCATTGCCCAGGCTAGAGTGCAGTGGCGTAATCATACCTTACTGCACCCTCAAATCCTGGGCTGAAATAATCATCCTGGGCAGCCCTGAGTAGCTAGGGACCACAGATGCATGCCACCACACCTGGCTAGTTAAAGAAAAAATTTGTAGAAATAGGGTCTCACTATGTTGCTCAGAGTGGCCTCAAACCCCTGATCTCAAGCAACCCTTCCACCTCTGCCTTCCAAACCACTGGGATCACAGGCACAAGCCACCCTACTCAGTGTATAATCAGAATCATTAACTATAGCCACGTTTTAAAAACATTCTACGCTATGTACCACCTAAAGTAACCTCTCAATGTCTCACTCTTGAGGTACATCGTCTAGAAGTCTGCAAGTTATACACTTCTGTTCTTTTAGGGGTAACCTTTAAATTTTTTGTTTCTAGAAAGTACACAAATATGGAATGCTTCACAAATTTGTGTGTCACTCTTGCACAGTGGTCATGCTAATCATCTCTGTATTGTTCCAATTTTTATATATATATATATATATATATATATATATTTTTTTTTTTTTTTAAATGAAGTTTCATTCTTGTTGCCCAGGCTGGAGTGCAATGGTGCGATCTCGGCTCACTGCAACCTCTGCCTCCCAGGTTTAAGCTATTCTCCTGCCTCAGCATCCCAAGTAGCTGGGATGACAGGCATGCGCCACCATGACCAGCTAATTTTGTATTTTTAGTAGAGACGCCCAGCTAATGTTGTATTTTTGTATTTCTCCATGTTGGTCAGGCAGATCTCAAACTCCTGACCTCAGGTGATCCACCTGCCTCGGGCTCCCAAAGTGCTGGGATTACAGGTGTGAGCCACTGTGCCTGGCCAATTTTGTTATATCTGTTACTGAAGTAAGCACAACTCTTAAAATGTTAACATCTCTTTTTACACTTTTAAAATTTATCTGCCTAGGGTTAATCAATATTTATGTCTTCTTGCCTTTAGTAAGGCAAAGATTTCACTTACCTCTTCTCTCCCTCTTCATCCCATGTTGAAATCATTCATTTTATATATAAATATATATAGTGATATATACAGATATTTTATATATGTATGTGCACTGTGGGTGTACAAGGATGATCTTGAGCACCAAAGCAGCCCTCTGAGGTTTGGACTATTACTGTAATAGTGATACTGTACTACTGGCTAGGTATAGAATTTTATATATGAGGGAATCAGAGGCTTACAGAATGTAAGTAAACTTTCTTTCGGTGCCAGCGTTGGGATTTGAAACTTCAGAGCCTGTGCTCTTTCAACGAGACTATCCTGCCTACTTTGGGATTTTAAGTCTGAATTACGATTTATGATTAAAAAGTATCACATACCCTATTATGTTTTACTGGTTCCTTTCCATTTCTTAATATATCTTTCATTTTATTTTGCTACAGTAGTACATCCTTGAATAACTCTTTCAGAAAGACTGGCTTTAGTCTTTCTTTCCCTCACATTTGAATGCTGGGTTGGCTAGGTGTAGAATGTTTGATTCACATTCATTTTCTTTTAAAATTTTGAAGACCCTGTACCCTTCCTGACTAGGATTTAGTGCTGTCAACCAAAGTGATATCTGATGCTTTTCCTTACCTTCAGACTTTTCTACATACATTTCTTTCCTCTTCATTGCAACTTCCCTTATCCAGACATCTAGATGACCCTCCTCCCCCTATTTTTTTTTTTTTTTTTTTTTTTTTAGATATATTCTAACTATTTCGCCAGGCACCATACTGGAGTGCAGTGTTGCGATCTCGGCTCACTGCAACCTCCGCCTCCCGGGTTCAAGCAATTCTCCCGCCTCAGCCTCCCGAGTAGCTGGGACTACAGGCATGCACCACCACACCCAGCTAGTTTTTGTATTTTTTTAGTAGAGACGGGGTTTCACCATGTTGGCCAGGATGGTCTCGATCTCTTGACCCTGTGATCCACCCGCCTTGGCCTCCCAAAGTGCTGGGATTACAGGTGTGAGCCATCGCGCCCAGCCATCCTCCCCCCTATTTTTAAATTGACTAACATACAAGTAAAATGTGTAAGTACTTAGTGTACAGTTTGATGAACATTTATGTATACACATTCATGTAACCGCTACCCGGATAAAGATACAGAGAACATTTACAGCATCCTAGTCTCCCTCACACCCCATCCCCAATCAGTAATCCAACTCTCCACCCAGATAAGTAACTACTGCTGTGACTTCTATCTATATAAAGTTTTGCTTATTCTTGAAACTTATATAAGTGGAATCATACAGCATACAGTGTTTTGTGCCTGCTGAATGCCACGTTTTCATGTTCTTTCCAAATAGAAACTTGAGGAGAAGCTAGAGTTCTGGATGGAGAAATATGATAAGGACACAGAAATGAAACAGAATGAACTAAATGCTCTCAAAGCCGCAAAGGCCAGTGACTTAGCACACCTTCAAGACCTGGCAAAGACGGTAAGGAAGTCATCAGGGCGCTGACTGCGTAGTGAGTGGTAACTAAATTGCAGTAGCTGGGTATTGCTATTTTGGGTCGAAAGTGGAGGTGTGCTTATAAACCGCCAGGATTCTTTTTAGATGCTGCTGCTGCTGATGGGGACAGAAGCAGTGGCTAACACACAGTGCTCACTCTGTCCAAGGCGCTTTTCTAGAATTTTACATCTATAACTTATCTGACCCACACAACCCCTTCAGGTAGATACTATTATTTCTACACTATGATCTCTGAAGACACTTTGTCAATGATGATTTCTAACAAGCTTTTGATTATGGTTTCATTATGGAATAAGTGCAGACTTACTAAATTTTTTTTTTTTTTTGAGACAGAGTCTTGCTCTGTTGCCAGGCTGGAGTGCAGTGGCGCAATCTTGGCTCACTGCAACCTCCGCCTCCCAGTTCAAATGATTCCCCCGCCTCAGCCTTCCGAGTAGCTGGGACTACAGGTGTGCGCCACTACGCCTGGGTAATTTTTTATATTTTAGTAGTGATGGGATTTTACCACATTGGCCAGGACAGTCTCAGTCTCCTGACCTCATGATCCGCCCACCTCGGTCTCCCAAAGTGCTGGGATTACAGGTGTGAGCCACTGTGCCTGGCCAAATTTCCACCAGCTTGGGTCACATGCAAAACCCCATCTCTACTAAAAATACAAAAGTTAGCCAGGCATGATGGAACGCACCTGTAATTCCAGCTACTCAGGAGGCGAAGGCACAAGAATCGCTTGAATCCAGGAAGAGGAGGTTGCAGTAAGCCAAGATTGCACCACTGCACTCCAGCCCGGGTGACAGTGTGAGACTCTGTCTCAAAACAACAACAAAAAACAGCTACTATTTGTATATGCACATTCTCCCAAAGTTTTTTAAAAAAGCAATATTATTTTGAGGTCATTAATCACACATTAAGTTAATTCATATTTCATTTTTTATGAAACATAAAACTTGAATTATTAAAACTAAAAAGTTTTGGGAACAGTTATAAAGTCAGTATGTGAATATTTACAATCTAGCTATCTACTAAATTTTTTTCTTTAGTTTATCTTTAGATTTGGCACATTTTATTTTGAGATTTTATATTAAAAGTGCAGGGCTGACTGGGCTGCAGCTTAGCCAAGAGAGTTCTGTAATAAATGATTAATGTCTCCCTTGCAGATAAGAGAGTATGAACAGATCATCATTGAAGATCGTATAGAAAAGGAGAAGAGCAGGAAGAAGGTAGAACAGGATCTCTTGGAATTAAAGAGCGTCATAAAGGTAAAGAACCATCATCAGTTATCTCGCCATAGCTGGCCTAACACTGAGGAACACAAAAGCATTTCTTATTCATTATCAGACGCATCTTGGCTTACCAAGGAACTGGAGATCTGAGCAGCAGCATGGACTTCTGTCACTACTGGAATTTGCCAACACAGTCCATGGTGCAGGGAGACAGTTATAAAGACGTGCCCCCAGCTTTTCATCTGGGGAAAAAGAGGTGGTTAGCAGTGGAAGCAAAACCTAGCCCCAGAGATAAATGTGAGAATACTATGTCTAACCAAAACCAGCTCTTGACAGTCTTTTTAATATGCTACTTCTTTTGAAAATCCTGCTTATAAATCAGCCTCAACTATCTGCTGGGTTCTGATACAAGCTGCTTAGGTGGCAAGGATAAGCAGCAGGTTAGAAACAAATAGAGGTTTTTTTTTAAGTTTTATATGAACTTGTATATATCAGTGATGATGAAACTGGCAGGTCACAGATCACATGAAGTACTTGTAAGCAAAAATTTAAAGCAGTATTAGCTGGGTGCAGCGGCTCACGTCTGTAATGTCCCAGCACTCTGGGAGTCCGAGGTGGGTGGATCACGAAGTCAGGAGACCAAGACCAGCCTGGCCAACACGGTGAAACCCCATCTCTACTAAAAATACAAAAATCAGCTGGGTGTGGTGGCACATGCCTGTGGTCCCAGCTACTCAGGAGGCTGAGGCAGGAGAATCGCTTGAACCCGGGAGGTGGAGATTGCAGTGAGCCGACATTGCGCCACTGCACTCCAGCCTGGCGACAGACCGAGACTCCAAATCTGACTTCCTTGTACTGCTTTCCTTGAAGAAAGGCCAGGTTCCCCATACCTAACAGCTACTTGAACCAAAAAGAATGTTAGTTACCTGGGCCAAGGGCAAAAGCAAACACTCGGCCAAAAATGTACAGATAATGCCAAGTGCCTCCCAAAGTGTTGGGATTACAGGTGTGGGCCACCGTGCCCGGCGGAAGTCAGATTTCCAAGTATGAAGAAAAAATAGGCCAAATCAGATTCCTTTTCTTTATTTTCACTCCTTGAGAACTTCACTCTTGACTTCATGGCTTAAGCTCCGGGTCCTGCACAACAAGAGAGCATGGCTATAGGGATTACGTGCCCTGCCACTTCCATGTTTTCAGACAGAAGTCACTTTACTAAACAATCCCTTTACGTGCACAGAACGCAGCTTGTCAGGCGTACTGTTGCACTCACTCCCCTTTCCTCTTCCAGATCCAGGCCTGGTGGCGAGGCACTATGATACGGAGGGAAATTGGTGGTTTCAGGATGCCTAAAGACAAAGTTGATACCAAAGATTCAAAAGGAAAAGGCAAAGGCAAGGATAAGAAGAGAGGCAAGAAGTGACCCAGTTATCGTCTGTCTTTTCCTCTGGGACTCTGGAGGTGGGAAGGGCGTGGAGTAAGAAACACCTCATACCATCACAGGTGACTCATCTACAGGCCGTTTCCTAGGGAGACGCCCCCAGGCGAAGCCTGCTGTTTCTCTGATTTAGGATTATACCATTGACTGAGGGCTTTCTCATACCTTGCTGTAAAGAAGTTTCTGGTAGTCCTGTGAAGATTCATTCTTCTTGCTCTTTCTCAGCAGAACCAAGCAGTTCATTGTCTTAGTAACAGCAATGCATTAAAACTTCAGTAATTCCTGTAATGTCTGATTCTGATTTTACTCAATTGTCTGTAGTGAAAAAACTCTTTATGAGCGGAAGTATTCAGTAGGAATTACAAGATGACGCTTATTAGCTGCCCACCATAATACATACACAGTAAAGTTTTAATAAATGTTGGTTCTTGCCTGCCTTTTACATTTATCATCACATTGGTGTTTTTATTGTGGTGAAAATGGCATGGAATACATATCCAATTATAAGCTGCTTCCACAACTTTTCTGGCAAATAGGTAGGGATACGAATTATAAATACAAGCTAGAAATAGGATGTCAGGGTATAAAACTTTACAAACTGTAAAGATGGGGACATAGGTTCTCTGGAAGGGTAGTTTGGAGATATTTTTGACAAGTGAAACACTCAGGCCAATACCTGCTTTGCTTACTCAACAATTCCCACTTGATGGACTGTTAAGATGAAAAGAGACAAGGTGTGTGAAAATATCTAACCTGTGCCTGGCACATAGGAGAGCTGACTGTCACTCTCCCTCTTCCCCTAGAAAAATGAGCCCACCAGATCATTCTTGCCTTGATTAGTCAAAACAGAACATCCTGGGATGCTAAGGTTTCCCTATAGCATAGGTGGTAATTTCCAAGAGAAAAGCTGCCCGAATGTGTCACACACATTTCATGAATTAAACTTCTATCTATCTAACTCACTCCAAATAAAGCACAGTCTTTTTTTTTTTTTTTTGAGACGGAGTTTTGCTCTTGTTGCCCAGGCTAGAGTGCAATGGCCCGATGTCGGCTCACTGCAACCTCTGCCTCCCAGATTCAAGTGATTCTCCTGCCTCAGCCTCCCGAGTAGCTGCGATTACAGGCATGTGCCACTATGCCCAGCTAGTTTTGTATTTTTAGTAGTAGAGACAGGGTTTCTCCTTATTGGTCAGGCTGGTCTGGAACTCCCGACCTCAGGTGATCCGCCTGCCTCAGCCTCCCAAAGTGCTGGGATCACAGGCGTGAGCCACCGCGCCCGGCCTAAAGCACCGTCTTGATATCTGTAGTTCCTTAAGAAAATCAAGTTGAACTCAAAAGACTACCCTGAAGCCCCTGTTTCTACTGACATTCGTTCTGGAAATGACATTCCCTTTCCTTGATTCACCTTTGCCAAGGGAACCGTATTTCAGTTATGAACATTCTCTGATCAGCTTTTATTACATTCCACTGAAGTGTTGGCTTTTATTTTAATGTGAACATATAAAGTGGCATACAGGCAATTTAAAATAACATACATGATATTGACATATACTTAGAACTTATGCAGTATATTTACAGACATACAAATACAGGACAATGTTTTACAAAATCTTTCACTAATTACATGTTTACAACATTTTCAGAAATAAAATGAAATTTGCTGTAAACCATCTCACTGCACTGTGTATATAGAAATGCTTCTAAATATCTATGTTTTCCTTCATTTCTATAACCATTTAAGCGCTTAGTTTCTACGAATTCATCAAACTCATCAGCATAGTCACACATCATTAGTCACTGCCGAGCTGTAGAGAGAGATATATCGCAAACTCCTTGATTAGCTGTATTTTAAATAGCTCTTAAGGAAGGTGATCTGCTACTAACATCTTCCTGCTCTGTGTTCTAGAGGAATGAATACAAAGGCCCCTCTTCCCACGGTTGCTTCCAGACCTGGCTATTACAAGAGAACCCTGGAGTGCAAAAACATAGATTGTGACTCCGAAATCTTGGAAACTGCTGACGGAAAATCTCTGTCAGTGGCAAGGGCTCTGCTGGGTAGGCTCTCAGCCTGCTGACACTTTCGGTGCTGGGAAGGTCACTGCTTCAGGTCAGGGGAACTGTGACAAGGTCATCTTCATCTTACACTGGAGTCAAGCAAAGCTAAAGTTTAAACTGAATTGTGCTTTCTTTTTTTTTTTTTTTTAAAAAAAGTACATACAAAATACTGTACACAAAAAGTATCCCAACAAAAGCATCACGATTTGTTTTTGCATCCTGATACAAAAGAAATTCATACCTCTGTAGAGGGTTTGAAAGAAAAAAGAGAACTTCAATGTATTTGATATTTTTCCTTCAATTATCATCCAAAACTGCAGTTTTTCCTAACAATTCAAATACAAATCTGATTTACTTTGATAAAAATACATTAATAAAGTTTCATAATATGTGCAAAATTTGAAATAAGTTGAAATTTCTATTTATTCCTATGGGAAAATAAGCTGCAAATGTTCCAAGTACAGTATTATGTAATGTCTTCTAGAATTATTCCTTGCATAATATGGTTTTTTTTTTGAGACGCAGTCTTGCTCTGTCGCCCAGGCCGTAGTGCAGTGGCTCTATCTCGGCTCATGGCATCCTCCACCGCCCAGGGTTCAAGCGATTCCCCTGCATCAGCCTCCTGACTAGCTGGGACTACAGGCACGCCACTGCACCTGGCTAATTTTTTTGCATTTTTAGTAGAGATGGGGTTTCGCCATGTTGGCCAGGATGGTCTTGATCTCCTGACCTTGTGATCTGCCCGCCTCGGCTTCCCAAAGTGCTGGGATTACAGGTGTGAGCCACCAGCCCGGCTAGTTTTTTTTTTTTTTTTTTTTTTGAGATAGAGTCTTGCTCTGTTACCCAGGCTGGAGTGCAGTGGCATGATCTCGGCTCACTGCAACCTTCGCCTCCCAGGTTGAGGTGATTCTTGTGCCTCAGTTGCCCGAGTAGTTAGGATTACAGGTGCCCGCTACCATGCCCAGCTAACTTTTTAATTTTTAAAAGAGACTGGTTTTCACCATGTTGGCCAGGCTGGCTTGCATACCATGTTAACAACAATCCTGTCCTTCGCTGAGTTTCATTTCATTTAATTTGGAGACTGTACTGAGGGTTAGGGTTGACTGGCACAGTTTAAAAATACACCTGGCTAAATTCTAAACAAGTTATATAAGGGTTGGTGGGTCTGCTGGGAACTGCAAATATAATGGGGTCTGGGTATAAGTACTTATATAGACATTTTATTTTTGTTCTATAAGATAGGGCATTGAGCCAGACATTTTATGCTATACAATATATTTTTAGAGATGGGGTCTCACTCTGTTGCTCAGGCTGGAGTGCAGTGGTGCAATCATGGCTCACTGTAGCCTTGACCTCCCAGGCTCAAGTGATCCTCCCACCCCAGCCTCCTGAGTAGCTGGGAGTACAGGCATGTGCCACCACACCTGGATTTTTTAATTTAATTTTTGGGAAACAGGGTTTTGCTATGTTGCTCAGGCTGCTCTCAAACTCCTGGGCTCAAGTGATCCTCCTGCTGAGCCTCACAAAATGCTGGGATTACAGGCATGACCCACCGGGCCCAGCCTGTTATACAACTTTAAACCTGGTCAAAGTGGTAATGTTCTGATGAACTTGTTTCTCTGCAAGAACAAAGAAGAAAATATTACTTTGATCAGGTACTCAACATGATTTGATCCAAAGCTACTTTTAGATGGTACATTTACATGATAAAAAGAGGGATAACATTATGCCCAAATGCATGCATTGGGAAAGAAAATCCAGAACACTTAACAAATACAGGAAAAAAAAAAGATAACTAATATCTTCCACTTATTTATTTACTTGTTTTACAAAGGCAGTGAGCACCAAAAGATATCACCAACTAAAAGGGGTTCAAATGCAGGGGAAGGAAAACCCAAGTAGGTGAAACTTGAAGAAAGGCTCCTGATTGTGTGTGAGCCCCTGAGCCTTTTCCTCCACCCATAATTGAGGATATGAAGGCACTAGTGGTGGAGCCACATGGGGAGCGGGAGGAAAAGACAGGAAGCTGTTTTTAAGATGCCGTAAGTGCTTTAATTCAGCCATGGAAACTGGCAGTTCCTGGAAGGAAATACAGGAAACCCGCCTTTCCCAAGCTAGAAGTCTATGTGCTGTGAATGCAATGTGTCTGCAGGCCCAGGTGTCGAGGAGCAGCAGGAGGAGGGCGGTGAGGGAGGCTCTGTGAGATCAATGCAGACGACACAGAGCAGTGCGCTCCCAGCTTAAGGATTTGGAAGCCGTGTAAAGGGGCTTATTTATAATGTCTAGATAACAGGATGACATAGAATCACCCTCTGTGATGGACTGGAGGTGAAGGGAGGCCTAGAACACTGACCTTAAATGCAACCATATCTGTTTCACTGTTTTACTATGCAAAATTTGGACCAGACCCAGTAGCTCACTCCAGTAATCCCAGCACTTTGGGAGGCTGAGGCAGGAGGATCACTTGAGCCCAGGAGTTTCAGACTAGCCTGGGCAATACAGCAAGACCCCAACTCTTAAAAAAAAAGGAAATACTACGCAAAATCTAGGCCTTCTATATTATTTTTCTTTTGCCTTTGACAGAATAGTCCAACTCACTGTCATACAGCTTTTGATTTTAAATGTGGCTAAAAAATGCAGTGGGGGAACTGGCCCCCTCCCCAAACATACAAATATCTAGCTTTGAACAGTGGTTTCCACTACATAAAAAACACGTGCAATGGGCCAGGTGTGGTGGCTCACACCTGTAATCCCAGCATTTTGGGAGGCCGAGGCAAGTGGATCACTTGAGGTCAGGAGTTTGAGACCAGCCTGGCCCAAACGGTGAAACCCCGTCTCTACCAAAAATACAAAAAAATTAGCCAGGCGTGGTGGCATGTGCCTGTAGTCCCAGCTACTTGGCAGGCTGAGGCAAGAGAATCGCTTGAACCTGGGAGGTGGAGGTTGCAGTGAGCCAAGATCAGGCAACTGCACTCCAGCCTGGGTGACAGAGCAGGACTGCTTCTCAAAAAAAAAATACAGCGAAAATGCAGATTCCTAGGGCTTACCCCAGATCTACTGAATGTGAATCTGTATTTTAACAAATACTCTAGGAGATTCTAATGAACAACCCAGTTTAGAAAGCTGTCTTGAGAAGCAGGTAAAAACAACAGCAGAGCGTGCCTGTGCCTGACTCAGACGATGTGCCTTCTGGTGTGTGAAATAAGCCTGCTCTCTCAGAAAGCACAGTCAGGTTAGGTGTTGGGTTTTCAGTAACGAGTTAAGTTTCATTTAGAAAGCCAACGGTGTCTTTGTAAAAAAATTCAATGGAAATGGATATAACCTCCCCTAAAATGGAGAAATGAAACAAAATATTCCTGTTAGGAATCATGGAAACAGTCCCTTCTGAGAACACATAAGAGCTCTGTTTAAGCAGACAGCTGGCAGCAGCAACCACGTTGTTCTGTTCCTTGTTTTGGCCAGGCCAGTGCCCAAGGTCCTGCGAATCCTTAAACAGCAGATAACTGGTGCTGCTGTTGCTTGGGTGGGGCAAGTTCCAGGAGAGCCTGGACCGTCACTGCAACCTGGCTCAAACCTTTCTCTTCTAAAATGTGGAGAGGCAAACATAATTGCTCCTGAAATGGGACAATGTAACATAAAAACAAACAAAAAAGAAAATCAGATGAATATCATAGAACTGAAAGGAAAAACTAAGTGCTTCTCTCCTTCATAATAATCAACTAAGATAGGAAAATGTAGTACTTCAGTATAAATGAGTTAGATAGAGATGGTGTCCGACACTCACTGTCACTTTATTAATACAACTAAAAGTACATACAGATCATTTTGAAAATTGGAAAATTGACAAGTAGCATACATTTGTACATACAACAGAGGAAAAGCAATTCTGTAGCATGAAAGTAGTATCCTTTATCTCTGATAAATAAAAGGTCAATGCAGATCTATAAAACAGGCAGGTGAAAAATAGAAAAACAATTCCACGCTACCAGATGGCTCAAGACTCAAAGGTATTATATTTTAGGAGAAAGCACTTTGTAAATTCCCTACCACAGGAATGCAAGATAGTTTTAAAACATAACTCAACCTGCATGAGTTCTATACTAGCTGCATTATAATCTTGACTATGAAAACCAGGATTCTCAGGCAGAGCAAGAAACTCAGTGTATCCGGAGCTCTTGAGATTTGGATGTGTTTGAGAACCTTCCCTCTATTTTGAATAATTCATGGGAGGCTCAGTCTGAATTAAAAATCTGAACTACAGAATTAAAAATAAATCATATTTGAAAAGGTAAAGTATTTAATATCCTGGTATTTAATAGCCTGAATTACGGCAGAGAACGCCTATGTAAGCTTAGGCAGGAACATTTTGATTACCAACATGTGAAAGTGTTTACAATGTTTGCTTAAGGAAGTTAAATACATCCAGCTTGTATGCATAATTAATTTGTTTGGTTAATCCTTTCTTGTGAGAGAGAAAGGCAAATCTTAAGAGCAGCATTTAGCACTGGCTTTCTGTTAAGATTAAATATTCAGAAAGAAAGATTACTCTTACAAAGAACAGAATATAGAGTTCTGATTCCGCTAAAAAAAGATTATACATGTCTGTTAAAGAAGACAACTGTTTTTTTTTTTTTCTTCGCTTTTCACTGACACTGTATCACTAGGAAATTTTTACAAAATCAGTTACAATAAAAAATATAACAAGCATTTATTTTTGAGGCAGTTATTGGTACTTGTGCTTCTTACTTTTTATTTAATACTTCTTTTGATAAAATGAGGTAACTGTAATCTTAATCTTTTGGTCGAATAAAACTAGCAACTTTGTAGAAATACTTGGAGTGCCACTGCAAGTCTAGATAAACTGTATTTAAAATGAACCTGCCGAGCGTTCTGCTCTCAGAAGAGACACGCTTTCTCCAAGGCTGACTCCCTGATCTCTTCCTCTCAGTGGCGCCCTAGGATCTGTGCAGCCGGGCTAGTTTACACTCAGAAGCCTATGCTTTCTGGAGCACGCTTACCTTACAGTTGGGTTAGAGCGAGTGCTGTGTGTTCTCAAAGAAAATGTTCAATTATAACTCCTAACCCACATGAGAGCCTGTGTGCTTTTAACAGGTGTTTTTTTTTAAGGGATAAAGCTCTCCAACTTTGAGAATGATTTCTGACTCAGAGACATCTTAAAAATAAAACCATCCCAACTCCCCAAACTCGGAAAGGCACTATTCATCCAGAAAACTGAAGCTTTCATCATCACAGTGTTTAGCGTTTCAGCATTAACAGTGAACAGTGTTTTTACCTGTTAAAATAGCTGTCCCATTTAACATGGAAGAAAACCAAAGCAATAAGACCCTCAGGCTGAATTCTACAACAGGATCTTGTGTTCCTCACAATCTCTCTTCACACCTGAGTTCATCCTTTATCCCAATCTTGTTAACAGAGTTCAGAAGGTTCCTGAATGTTCAGAAACACCATTTATGAAACTAGAGTCTAACTGCAATTGTAAGTAGTTTCAAGCATTAGTGTCTAGCAGCTAAATACTAAGCATTCTGAAAGAGCTGGACAGTATTCAGTGCCTTGAATACAGAACAGAGACTGCTGCCTAGTACTACACCTGCTGTTTCACTATTAAGATGGTTTGAATATATTAGAAATTACATAAATTCCGATTTTAAACAGAATCCTGGGAGTGAATCTCAGTTACACATAACAAACACAGTAAATCTGCACAGGTACCCAGCCTGAAAGGTCAGCTCCAGCCCATCTGCTCGCTGTGCACCACTTAAAATGTATACACTGGGCTCAGAATAGCAGTCTAGGGAATCTACATGATCTTTAAACTGAACATTCTGACCACACTGAAATTATTAAGATTAAATGGCCAATACTTTCCAAATGTCCAGACCGCAAATGCTTAGATGGACTTGTGCCTACCGATAAAGCGAGAATTCAGGATTTCAGGACACAGTTCAAAGTAAAAATCTAAGTGACCGGGTACTGCCAAAATAAGAAACGGCACGATGATTCTCCTTATGAGCAGCTGCTGAAAATGTTCAGTAACCCCACAATTTCAACACTTGTGTTGAGGCGTGGAAAAACGGCCAGATGGCAGTTGTGTTGTGTGACTTGGAAATAAAGTTCTACATATTATATTCTAAGTACAAGTTCAGAATTGTATCAGTAAAATGCTTCAGCATTTATGGTAAGAGACACAAGGCCACCGTCCAGGAGAATGGATGGATGACCAGGAGAAAGAATGCTGGTCTTTTACTCTTTGTTAGCAATCATAAAGGTTACTAACGGGACGGGCTGCTGATCCGCACATATAAGGAAAGGATTTATCTCCTTTATTGGTTAGCGCTTTGAGGGCCGGTAGAGAGAAAAAGCACATATGTAAATAATTTTGAATGAGAAACAAACCTCCTTTATCAAGCACAGGAATGAGGTGGAAAGTCACTGGAGTGCAGTCTTTCAGCTAGAGGGGAAGAGCCAGTAATAAAGGGTACAGAGAGTTAACATGACAGTACAGTAAAATGCCACAAAACCCAGAAGCTGGATAGAGAGACAGACAAAACTGGATTCTTCTGAGTGTGCCCCAAGAGAAAGTAGTGTTTCAACAGTTCTTTTAACGCTGAGGTTTAGCTGAAGGATGTCGGAAGGGGAACAAAGATTGTCCTGTCCAAAGTGTGAGCAGGAAAGGAAAACAGAAAAACAAAGTCAGTGGATCAGAAATGCAGATTTGAGTATAGAATTCAATATGATCATCTCAGTCATATTCACACACACACATCCTGTAACATTTTTACTACGAGGAACAAAAATAAAATGCTGAAAACCCAAACTACAAAGAATCTTCTATATGCTGAGCTTGATCTTACCACTAAATAGCAAAATAAACCTGCTGCTGACTAGTATGAACATTCAGAACACAATACACAGAAGTGGATGTTGGTTTAGGGTCGTGTGAGGCCTGAAAGTAGTGAGGTGTGTGTGAAGCAACCTCTTTCCTGACTCATTTTTCCCTACTAACAACAAAAAAGAGTAGGTCAGAAAGCAAGGACAAAACCTGGGGCAGGCTGAGGAGAGGGGCATTTCGGGAATGCCAGGTACATTAAAAAGGTTCAAAGGCTGAGGAAAGCCTCATGATCAGGGGGAAATTTACCACCTAGAATGATTTGGCATTCCTCTAACAATCAGGAGGTGGAGTTTGCAGTGAACTGAGATAGCACCCACTGCACTATAGCCTGGGTGACGCAGCGAGACTCTGTCTCAAAAAAATAAAAAAAGAAAAGCAAAAAGGTTTATTCTAAAAAATGATGAGCCTTTATAAAACCATTTAACATAAAAATGAAAAATTTGCTTTGAATTTATTCACATGAATCAAAAAGGTCTTTGCTAACTACCACTTTATGTAAATTTCCATTCTTCTTCTTTTTTTTTTAATCTTAACCAAGTCCGGATCACGAATATGTTGAAAATGAATGTAGAGCTGTTAGCGGCCTCAGAGATCATCCCCCATTTCACAGATTGAAAAATTAACTAAATAAATACAAACATTACTGGACTTGACAACAGGAAGACATTCTTTAACACATAACATATGACAACTCTGGGACAAAAGATACTGGACTCAGATATAAGTTTTTAATCACCCATTATAGATTTTTTCAATGTAGCATATTTAATAAAAGCATAAAAATAAAACAAATACCCATATGCCCAATGTCATCAGAGGTTTTTAATAACTGCCTTGTTCTTTAGTATTTCATTCATAGTTCAACTTGTATAACAAAGGTATACACAGAAGGGAAATTATTTGCCTTTTATAACCTATTTGGGTATAGAATTTGACAAAAATATTTATAATACTGTTTTCTGTTTTACATTTTCAAAAGTGATCATGATTACATTCTCAATTTTCTTTTCAAGTCATACAGAGCCAAGTGGGGATGTTTAGGTAAAGGCTGGAATGACGAGAAGTACAGGAGAAAAAGGAAGACGGGAGGCAGGAGTTTCTTTTCCTCCTTTGGCAGAAGGACCTGAGAATGCTAGTTTGAACCTACAAGTTTGTGCGTTTATTCATTTTCCCTCACTTTGTCCTAGACAAATGATTAATCTTTCAGCACAAGTAGCAGCATATTAGGAACCATCTAAAACTGGTAGTGGTTGTGGTGGTAGGAACTTGGGTGGAAGGCAGAAGGGGAGAGGGAAGAGGCAGCCTACAGGGAATGAGGGAGAGGGAGGAAGGATGTGTAAGAAACCTCAGTCTAACCACTCTGGAAAAAGACCTTGTCTTTTAAAACCGTATTTTTTTTCTCTGTACTTGCCTTCCAACAGCACAGCTCTGCTAGCCACAGAGGCAGGCTGGCCCAAAATAAACACCGTCAACCACTGCATGGCAAATACCAACTTAAATGTGTATTTTAAGGCACACTGTTTTGTATTTTGTTGACTGATGGCGGGAACATACTGAAAGAATTCCCATGTAGGGACTTTAAATCTCAGAGACAGAGGATGATTCTGAAAGCCCAGTGGACAGGTATAATGACAGTAATCGCTGGTAAACAGTACTTTTAACAGGTTTTGACATAGGCTAAGTCACCATGACTTGAGTGGGGCCATTTTCAGCACTCTCCTATCTATTTTGTGGTTCCCATTCTCTGCACCAACCCATGCCATAGTCTCTTTGTTCAATGACAATGTGATAGGGAACTAGAGCAGAAACTGGATGTTTGTGTAAGCAGGAACTTCTTCAGGAAGCAGAAGGGAAGAACTGAACACTAATGTGCACATAAGACTATGAGAACATACTTGTTTAAAAGAATGTATGTTATTTCATTAGAAACCATATCAAGTGCTCTCTTAAAATAGTTAAAAAAGGTTTGTTCTAAGGCCAGAGGCAGCGGCTCACGCCTGTAATCCCAGCACTTTGCAAGGCCAAGGTGGGTGGATCACCTGAGTTCAGGAGTTCGAGACCAGCCTAGCCAACATGGTGAAACCTAAAAATGCAAAAAAAAAAATTAGCCGGGAGTGGTGGCAGACACCTGTAATCCCAGCTACTTGGGAGGCTGAGGTGGCAGAGTCGTTGTTTGACCCCAGGAGGTGGAGATTGCAGTGAGCTGAGATAGCGCCACTGCACTCCAGCCTGGGTGACAGAGCGAGACTCCGTTTCAAAAAAAAAAAAAAAAAAAAAGAAAAGCAGAAAGGTTTGTTCTGAAAGATTATGAGCCTTTATAAAACAATATAACATAAAAATAAAAATTTTGCTTTGAATTTGTCCATAGGAATCAAAAAGGTCTTTGCTAACTACCACTTTATGTAAAGGTCCTTTTTTTTTTTTTTTTTTTTTTTTAGATATAGTCTCGCTCTGTCACCAGGTGGGGATGCAGTGCCATTGGCGCAATCCTGGGTCACTGCAACCTCTGCCTCCTGGGTTCAAGTGATTCTTCTGCCTCAGCCTCTCGAGTAGCTGGGATTATAGGTGTGCGCCACCACACCCAGCTAATTTTTGTGTTTTTAGTAGACACAGGGTTTCACCACTTTGGCCAGGCTGTTTTCAATCTCTAGACCTTGTGACCTGCCTCCCTAGGCCTTCCAAAGTGCTGGGATTACAGGTGTGAATTACCAAGCCTGGCCAAATTTCCATTCTTTTAAAACTCAGTTTTAAAAAAAGAAAAAAACATCAAAAGAAAAAAGTAAAAATAAATAGAATGATGATCTACCTTCCTAAGAGAACACAACCCTGGGAATCTTGCTGGCTAATGCAGAGGCTCTACGGAGCTGGGCACGCTCTCCTTCACTTTGTCACATGTGAGAGGGCTGAAAGACAAGGTCACTCTTTTGACAAGTGATGCTGTGACCTTTTTAACTCCCAGTTAGTTAGAAAGAGGAATGGTGAACTGGGTAAACAGAGGCACTGTTATGAAAGCTACAGGAACAGGAGCTTAACTCTGAGAGAAATTGTGGAGTTGCTGAAGAGCCCAGGGACCAAGCCTGAGTTACCGACAGCTCTTTAAAAAGGTGATAGAAAAGAGTCATGTTTTTCTCCTTGCAGGCTAGACAAAATATGTCACAAGACTTGTAATGGTTGTGGTTAATGAAAAAGTATCACACAACACCAAGTTGTTAATTTCTTTAAATCTGACTACATACCATATAATATTCCTTAACAGTACAATGCTTAGTTGGTTTAATTGCTTTTTAAGAGGGTTATTGAATAAGAGTATATCAAGTTCATTTCCCCAATCACATCTATAAATAAACTTATTTGTAATATTAAAGGGCAATAAAGTTATAACTGAGCTGCAGGCAATGAATCCTAATAGCAGGACAACAGCTTAGAAACAGCCTGTTGCATGCCAGACTCCAAAGAATGAGAGCTTAGCGGAAAAACTAATGAAATCGGAATAAAGCCTGTAATTCAGTTAATCATATTGTTCTAGTGTGACTTAGTTTCAATAACTGTTCTATGTTTGTATTAGACATTAGTTAACATTAAAGAAGTTGAGTGAAGTACAGAAAGAAACTCTATGCTAGTTTTTCAACATTTCTGGAAGTCTAAAATTATTTCTAAATTAACATTTTTAAAAGTATTAAACCAAGTGTTAAAACACTGAAGCCAACTGCAGCATTCTCAATCTGAGATATACTTAGTTTTTGAAGGATATATTTAGTTGTGTATATAATTATATACAAGTCAAACAGCACATGGGGAAGTTTAGGAAAATAGAACAATTATTTTAGATTACTTATAATTATTTAAATTTATACATTTATAATTTCTTCATGCGGTCCTTGGAAATAAAGAAAACCATTCAAAAGTATATTGACTCTTATAAGACAAAATCATTTTAGTTATGATCCACTTAACTCACAGCTAGTCCTGTAAGATTTTAGAGATTTGCATTTCTAAAATTTTAGGACAACCAAGTCTATTTAGGCAACATATAAAATGATAAATGTACTACCTGAGGTACACCAATTTTTCTACAAGCTTCTAGGAAATTCTCCACATTTCGCCTGCATTTCGCCATTGTTAATTTAGGCTGAAATGAGAAAAAAAAATGTGTTACTAGAAAAGTTTTGTTTTGGGGACAGGCTCTTGCTCTGTCACCCAGGCTGGCATGCAGTGGTGCGAGCTTGGCTCCCTGTACCCTTGACCTCCCGGGCTCAGGTGATCCTCCCACCTTAGCTTCCCGAGTAGTTGGGACTATAGTTGCGTGCCATCACACCTGGGTAACTTGTAGAGACACGGTTTCACCACGTTGCCTAGGCTGGTCTTGAATTCCTGAGTTCAAGCAATCTGCCTGACTCAGCCTCCCAAAGTGCTGGGATTAGAGGCCTGAGCTGCTGTGCCCAGCCCACCAGCAACATTTAAAAATATTTGCTAACTTTAAAAATACTCTTGCCAATTGCTTCATGACTCTCAATGCTGTAGACTAGAGGGTCAGCAAATTTTTTCTTAAAGGATCAGATAAATGTTAGTCTCGAGGGCCAGAAGAACTGTTGCAATGCTGGGCGTGGCAGCTCAAGCCTGTAATCCCAGCACTTTGGGAGGCCGAGGCGGGCATATTACCTGAGGTCAGGAGTTTTGAGACCAGCCTGACCAACAAGGAGAAACTCTGTCTTTACTAATAATACAAAAATTAGCCGGATGTGGTGGCACATCCCTGTAATCCCAGCTACTCGGAAGGGTCAGGCATGAGAATCACTTGAACCCAGGACGCAGAAGTTGTGGTGATATGAGATCGTGCCATTGAACTCCAGCCTGGGCAACAAGAGCGAAACTCTGTCTTAAAAACAAACAAACAGAACTCTTGCAACTACTCAATTCTACTAGGAGCTTGAAAGCAACTATAGACAATACGCAAACAAAAAAGTGTGGCTGGGTTCCAATGAAACTTTTTTACAAAAATAAGTGCTGGCCTGTGGGCAGTAGTTTGTCACCCCCAACTTTAGACAATGGCTTTGATTTTGTAAGGCAAGTACTAAGCAGAAAAATTTTGAAAAAACAGTTGAAAAACATTTTTTTTTCCCACTTTAAAACAATAAAACACTAAAGCAGCAGGCCTCAACCTTTTTGGCACCAGGGACTAGTTTCATGGAAGACAATTTTTCCACGGACCAAGGGTGGGGTGAGGGAAATGGTTTCAGGATGATTCAAGCACATTACATTTATTGGGTATTTCACTTGGAGTTCAGTGGCGCAATCTTGGCTCACTGCAACCTCCGCCTCCTGGGTTCAAGCGATTCTCCTGCCTTGGCCTCCTGAGTAGCTGGGACTATAGGCACACGTCACCACACCTGGCTAATTTTTGTATTTTTAGTAGAAACAGGGTGTCACCATATTGGACAGGCTGGTCTTGAACTCCTGACCTCTTGATCCGCCCACCTCAGCCTCTCAAAGTGCTGCTGGGATTACAGGCATGAGCCCATGCCTGGCTTCTATTATTATTACCTTGTAATATGTAATGAAATAATCATACATAATGAAATCTACCATAATGCAGAATTGATGGGAGCCCTGAGCTTGTTTACCTGCAACTAGACAGTCCCATCTGGGGGTGATGGGAGACAGTGACAGATCACCAGGCATTAGATTCTCATAAGAAGCACGTGACCTAGATCCCTTCCTTGCATGCACAGTTCACAACGGGGTTCATGCTCCTAAGAGAATCTAATGCTGCCACTGATCTAACAGGAGGCAGAGCTCACGCAGTGATGAGAGTGATAGGGAGCAGCTGTAAACACAGACGAAGCTTTGCTCATTGGACCGCTGCTCACCTCCTGCTGTGCGGCCCAGTTCCTAACAGGCCACAGACTGGTACCCATTTGTGGCCTAGGGACTGGGGACCCCTGCACTAAAGAAAACTTGGAGGAACAGCCAAAAAAATTAATTACCCATAGTTCATCATTTAAATATAACTACAACACTTGGTTCATTTCCTTTCAGTCTTTCTTTCCTTTTCAGGGTTGGGGTCTTGCTCTGTTGCCCAGGTTGTTGTGCAGTGGCATGACTGTGGCTCACTGCAGCCTCAAACTCCTGGGCCCAAGTGATCCTCCCACCACAGCTTCCTAAGCAGTAGGTGCACACCTAATTTTTAAAGTTTTTTTGTAGAGATGGGCTCTCACTGTATTGCCCAGGCTGGTCTTAAACTCCTGGCTGCAAGTGATCCTCCTGCCTGTCTCCTCAGCTTCACCTTAATCCCACAGGGAGCTCACAGTATGAACTGCATGACACTCCCTCCTTGAGGTAGGAGGACAAGCCCCATGCTTGTCAGTCACTGGCTATAGGCTAGTGGGAAGAGCAAGGTGGCCTAGGACAGTTCCCTGAAATACCCTGTAGAAAAGAATATGACATCTGTAAGTTCTAGATGGTGTAGTTAAAATACACATACAAATATAGATACATAAAGCAAGTACAGCAAAATGCAAGAAATATCAGATCTAGGTATAGATTTTAACAGTGTTCATTATATGATTCTTTCAACTATTCTAAAGGTTGAAAATTTTTCATCATAAAAATGTGAAGAAAGGCCGGACGTGGTGGCTCATGCCTGTAATCCCAGTACTTTGGGAGGCCAAGGCGGGCAGATCACAAGGTCAAGAGATCGAGACCATCCTGGCCAACATGGTGAAACCCTGTCTCTAACAAAAATACAAAATTAGCCGGGCCTGGTGGCATGCGCCTGTAGTCCCAGCTACTCAGGAGGCTCAGGCAGAAGAATCACTTGAACCCGGGAGGCGGAGGTGCAGTGAACCAAGATTGCACCACTGCACTCCAGCCTGGTGACAGAGCAAGACTCCGTCTCAAAAAAAAGACAAAAAAGTGAAGAAGGAAAAAGAGGATGGGTGTGTCAACCCAAAACCTGTTTTTTTGTAGACTGCCATCCTGATACTGATGTCCAGACCTGAACAATGAAAACCTGCCAGTTATCTCGAATGCATTTTCTCCCTCATCTTCCACCTAAGGTCCATCACTAGATCATGTCAATTTTACCTCTGAATAATCTTCTCTCACTGCCCTATTAGACCAGGCTTGTTAGCTTTCCCCTTTTAACTGGGCATCTTTTTTTTCTTTCTTCTTTTTCTTGAGACAAGTTTCGCTCTGTCTTGCCTAGGCTGGAGAGCACTGCCGTGGTGCAATCTCAGCTCACTGCAGCCTCCACCTCCTGGATACAAAGGGATTCTCTTGGCTCAGCCTCCTGAGTAGCTGGGACTACAGGCACATGCCACCACACCCAGCTAATTTTGTATTTTTAGTAGAGACAGGGTTTCACCATGTTGTCCAGGCTGGTCTCGAACTCCTGACCTCAAGTGATCCACCAGCCTCAGCCTCCCAAAGTGCTGAGATTAAAGGTGTGAGCCACTGTGCCTGGCCTCTTTTCTTTTTTCTTTAAAGAAACAGGATCTTGCTGTATCACCCAGGCTGGTCTCAAACTCCTGGGCTCATAGGATCCTCATGCCTCAGACTCCCAAGTAGCTGGGACTATACGCATGAGCACTGAGCCTGGCTTGGGCATCTTTCTTGTTTACCACATTTAATTTAACCATTTCTCAATTACCACCTATTTTAATAATTCCTTTTTTTTTTTTTTTTTTTTTTTTGCTTTGAGATAGGGTCTTGCTCTGTCACCTAGGCTGGAGTGCACTGGTGCAATCACAGCTCACTGCAGCCTCAAACTCCTGGGCTCAAGTGATACTCCCACCTCAGCCTCTTGAGTAGCTGGGACTATAGGTGCATGCCAGCATGCCCAGCTAATTTTTGTATTTTTGGTAGAGACGGGGTTTTGCCATGTGTCCTGGCTGGTCTCAAACTCCTGGGCTCATGTGATCCGACTGCCTCGGCTTCCCAAAGTGCTAAGATTATAAGCATGAGCCACCATGCCCAGACTAGATTCCTCATTCTAAACTGCAATTACAATCATGGTATTCCCTCTTCAATTCAGTGTTTCCTCATTGTCTATACTAGGGTGAACTTCCCTGACATGGTTCATAAGGCCTTTGTAATATGGCCCTAGCTTACCTCTCTAGCTTTACCCCCACTTCCTATTTGTATCCACAACCCTGTGCGTGATCCATTCTGAACAATTTCCCAACCCCTTAAGTAACATAACTTTCCTTAACTTTTGAATCTAGAAATTCTATGCCCAGAATGCCTTCTTTCCTCTCTGTACTACTGGAAAATTCCTTCTTATACTTCAAGAATAAGTTCGAATTTTGCCTGCTCTGGGAAGGCTTCCCTGAACTCTCTAAGCAGAGTTAAGTGGTTCCTTTTTGTATCCCTATAGCATACATTGTACATGCCTTTCTTACAACATTTATCATACTACAGTAAGTTATTGTATACGTGGCTATTTCTTCTCTAGTAGAAGTGAGACCAGGAAGGTAGAGACTAGACTCTTTATATCTGTATTGTTAATATCTAGCACAATGCTTAACAAATGTTTGCCCAATGTGCTTAACACATGTCTGATGAATAGCCAAGGCTTTTTAGCATTATAAACTTACTACAGCTGGTGAAGGAACATGAATGCTTGGGACAGATCGAGGTCGCACATGATTGGCCAAGTGGCAAAGAACAACGCCATCAGTTAGAGCTGCTCCGAGATCACAAGGCAGAGATACTTTCAACCGGTACTCGATATGCTAAAAGAACAAAAAACGTGTAATATATTAATTGAAGAATGATGACACATAGGACACAAGGGAGTTATAATGAAATCTATTTAATTAAAAAAACAAGATAAAAAGGAAATAAGTACCACATTATCCATTTTATCCCTCTATCCTAAGTCTAACTTAAGGAAATCTAACATATATGTATGGCGGCCAGGCCATAGTGGTACAAAGTACAACAAAAATTCATTTACAACTTTCTAATAAAAAAAAAAACAAAACCTAGATTCTCTTTCAATTCCAAAATAAAGAGCCAATCACTATGTATGTATAAGTGTGATATTTATATATGTGTGTGTACACACATATAAATTATTACTCTTACAATATCTCTTTATAACATGAAGTAGAAAAAAAAGAAAAAAATTTAAATGAATAGGGCTAGGAATTGAGTTTTATAGAATAAGCCACCTCATTTTCTAAGTAAACAGCTGAAAATAATTTCCTTAATAGCAAGATGTTTTATATTCAACACGAAACACAGCATACAACGGGTACTTGTTGGTTCCACTAAAAATTACAGCTGGGTATGGAGGTTCACACTGTAACCCCAGCACTGTGGGAGGCTGAGGCGGGTGGATCACCTGAGGTCAGGAGTTCCAGACCAGCCTGGCCAACATGGTGAAACCCCTTCTCTACTAAAAATACAAAATTAGCTGGGTATAGTAATGAGCACCTGTAATCCCAGCTACTTGGGAGGCTGAGGCAGAAGAATTGCTTGAACCCAGGAGGCATAGGCTGCAGTGAGCCAGGATCATGCCACTGAACTCCTGCCTGGGTGACAGAGTGAGACTCCGTCTAAAAAAAAAAAAATTCATTAAGATTACGTGTCAAATGAAGAAGTGATTGCAGGATTATGGTCTATAGCAATAACACTGAAAAAGTGTAAATCAAAGGTAATGTACCTACTTTACGCAACTGATCTATTAATTCCAGCTCTTCTTCTCTCTGTCTTGAATTCTGTCTTGTTATGGAATCTGTAGAATCAGTGGCAGGTACAGCAGATGGAGGAAGGGGTGAAGCATGACCTATAAAAATATCAATATGTAAGACAGAAAGGCAACTGCCAGTGCTAGGAAAATATCCAGCTCTCCCTGATCACAGTTTTCTTGCAAATACAGTATAGTGCTTTCTACTTTCTGGATTGACTTTTTAAAAGGGTTATTATTATGGAGATTTTCAAATATACAGAACAGAGAATAGTATTAAAAAACTACAGGCCGGGCGCGGTGGCTCACGCCTGTAATCCCAGCACTTTGGGAGGCTGAGGCAGGCGGATCACGAAGTCAAGAGATCAAGACCATCCTGGCCAACATGGTGAAACCCCGTCTCTACTAAAAATACAAAAATTAGCTGGGCGTGGTGGCATACACCTGTAGTCCCAGCTACTCGGGAGGCTAAGACAGGAGAATTGCTTGAACCTGGGAGGCGGAGGCTGCAGTGAGCCGAGATCGTGCCACTGCACTCCAGCCTGGCACCTGGTGACAGAGCGAGACTCTGTCTCAAAAAAAAAAAAAAGAAAAAACTACATAATGTTTGTTACCCAGTTGACACAACTACTTTTGTTTGATTACATCCACTTAAAAATGTTTTTATTGAAAATTAACACATAAAGAAAAACACACAAATCGTAAGCATAGTGCTCAATAAAATATCCTCAGCAAGTGAAGACAGTAAGGGTTATAATGCAATCTTACCAACCCCAGGAGCCCCTTCCATGCTCCTTGCCCGTAAGTACCCAAAGTGCTCAAAACCAGTACCCTGACTTCTAACACTGTAGATTGGTTTTGTTCATTTTTGAACTTTGTACAAATTAAGCTGTGTTGCATGTATTCTTTTGTTTCTGTCTTCCTTTGATCAATGATATGTTTATGAGATCGATTCATGTTGTTGTATACAGGACTTTGTTCATTGCTTATATGGTATTCCACTGTACAAATACACCACAATTCATTTACCCATTCTGTTGATGGACATTGTTTCACTGTTTCAGGCTATTATGAATAATGCTGTCATGAGTATTTTTGTACATATTTTTGGTATACATGTGTATGTATTTCTCAAAAGTGAAACTGCTGGTCATGGGGTACACAGCCATTCCCTCAGTATCCATGGGAAATTGGTTCCAGAAACCACCCCTTCCCATACCAAACTTCGTGGGTGATCACGTCCCCTATTTAAAATGTAGTAATATTTGTATACAACCTATGCATAACCTCCTTAATACTATACTTTAAATCATCTCCATATTACTTATAATACTTAATACAATGTAAATGCTATATAAATTGTCATTATACTGTATTTAAAAATTTGTATTATTTCTTTATTGTGGCATTATTTATTACTGTCGTATTTTTTCTGAAGAATTTTCTGTCCATGGCTGGTTGAATCCATGAATACAGGATCCGCGGGTGCGGACGCTGCCTGATAATGCAGTCTTCCCTGCTTTCTTACATTCTTACCAGCAGTGCATCTTTAGGTTGACTTTTAAGTCTTACTGCGAATGGATCTACTGATAACATTAAAGGCAGGCTGTGGTTGTTTGTTTCTTGAAAAAGGGTCTCACTTTGTCACCCAACCTGGAGTGCAGTCGTGCAATCTTGACTCACTGCAGCCTCAACCTCCTGGGCTCAAGCCATCCTACTGCCTCAGCCCTACAAGTAGCTGTGACTACAGGCCCGTGACACCATGCCTAGCTAATTTTTTATATATTTTTTTAACAATTGGGATTTTGCCATGTTACACAGGCTGGTCTCGAACTCCGGAGCTCAAGTGATCCCACCTACCTTGGCTTCCCAAAGTGCCAGGATTATAGGCATGAGCCATCATGTCTGGCCTATTTTTTTTTTGAGACATGGCTTCACACTGTCATCCAGGGTGGAGTGCAGTGGCGCGATCTCATCTCACTACAACTTCCACCTCCTGGGTTCAAGTGACTCTGCCTCAGCCTCCCAAGTAGCTGGGACTACAGGCACACGCCACCATGCCTGGACAATTTTTGTTTTTTTGGAGACACGGTCTCACCCTGTCGCCCAGGCTGAAATGCAGTGGCGCAATCTTGGCTCACTGCAACCTTTGCCTCCCAGGTTCAAGTGATTCTCCTGCCTCAAACCTCCTGAATAGCTGGAATTACAGGCACCATAAAAAAAAAACCCAGCTAATTTTTGTATGTTTTCAGTAGAGACGGGGTTTCACCATGTTGGACAGGCTGGTCTCAAACTCCTGACTTCATGTGATCCGCCCACCTTGGCGTCCCAAAGTGCTGGGATTACAGGAGCGAGCCACCGTGCCCAGCCAATTTTTGTTATTTTTAGTAGAGATGGGTTCATCACGTTGGCCAGGCTGAACTCCTGGCCTCAAGTGATCTGCCTGCCTTAGCCTCCCAAAGTGCTGGGATTACAGGTGTGAGCCACCATGCCCAGCCTTATTTTTGTTTTTTTTAAGAGACAGGTCTTGCTCTGTTGGCCAAGCTAGAGAACAGTGGTGCTTTTAATTATAACTCACTGTAACCCTGAACTCTTGGACTCAAGCAATCCTTCCCCTCAGCCTCCCAACTAGCTGGGACCATAGGCATGTACCACCATGGAAAAATTGTCATTTTTGACTTGAAATGGTTGTTTCCACTCCCAGGTAACTTCTCTTTTGGGGACCAGGCAGAAATTTGTCATTATTAACTAAAAGAACATGAGACTTTAAGTAGTTTTTTTTTTTTAAATTATTGATTCATTGTTTTAAGAAAATAGCTTTTATCAATAGAAAAATCTGAAATAGAGCTCATTACCAAGACAAAGAACATTGCCTAAAGCATCGAAAGAACATTTTATTTGTTAAAATGCTCTATAACCTGCTTTTAGGTGGCACTAAGAAACTTTCTCATCCAAACAAATTCAAATAATATTTTCCTGATTTAACATCAGTGAGATCACAGACACATGCATGAAGCTTTTGCCAAGGTGATAGGTTGGTGCAGAAGTTTAACAGTATCCATCTAATAGCTAGCGTCACTGTGTAAACCTCCCCTTGCCCCTGGCTTTTAAAATCACTGCCACCTACCTTTGTTTGTTTCTGCCCTAACACCTGCTCGGAAAAGGAAGCTTTCAGGGCGCTGAGACTGATTTCTCTGGATACCAGCAGGAAAAGAATACGCCGGGGAATGATGAACTAAATCAGCATGAAAAGTAAAATGAGATTAGAGAAGATGAAAAGAAAATATAATAGCAGACATACAAGTTACAAAAGCTAAATAGCAAATAAAAAATCAAACATGGCAATGATGTAAAATAATAATTCTATTTAATAATGAAAAGTCTGGTACAGAAAAGTAATCCTGAAAGCAGGGGGACTGCTTGTGTGTATTTTACGCTGTCATGTTATTTGTGGTGTGTCAATAAAGGCAGAATGAAAGTTAACATATTGAACAGTCTCCTGCAAACCTACGGCCCTGCTAGCTATGGTTTACTTATTCATATCAAATGGCTCACTAGCTGAACCAATTTAATTTAAAAATGGGGAAAAAACCCAGTGGTTTCCAATTCTGTATCTGATTTCCATTTCAGAAAAAACAGCCACAACTCACTAAGAAGTAATTTAGGAAAATCTTGGTAAAAATGTATAATCTTGGCTGCGTGCTGTGGCTTACATCTGCAGTCGAAACACTTCGGAAGGCCAAGGCAGACGGATCCCTTGAGCCCAGGAGTTTGAGACCAGCCTGGTCAACATAGAAAGTCCTTATCTCTATTTTAATTATTTTTTGATTAAAAAAAAAAGGATTATACTCTTGATGTGGCTAATTGCACCTGTGTCCATTACCTGTTTCCGTTGTAGATGAACTTAATAGAGCATTAGGTCTGTCATCAACCTGTGAGGAAACAGAGATATATATCAATAATTATTATTCAAGAAGAAATACTTTCTACTTTTATGGGAATTTTGGAATTATAAAAGACAAAAAACAGGCAGCTCTCCTTCATAATTAAGTCTAGAGATGAGAATTTGGGCCAGGTGTGGTGGCTCATGCCTGTAATCCCAGTGCTTTGGGAGGGTGAGGTGAGAGGATCGTCTGACAGCAGTACTTGAGATCAGCCTAGGCAACACAGTGAGATCCTGTCTCTACAAAAAAATTTCAAAACTTAGTTAGGCGTAGCGGTGTGCTCCTGTAGAGGCTGAGGAGACAGGATCACTTGAGCCCAGGAACTGAAGGCTGTAATGAGCTATGACTGTGCCACTGCACTCCAGCCTGGGTGACAGGGCGAGATGCTGTCTCTCTCTCTTTTTTTTTTTTTTTTTTTTTTGAGACAGGGTCTCACTCTGTCATACAGGCTAGAGTGCAATGGCATGGTCTCCCAGGCTCAAGTGATCCTCCTACCTCAGCCTCCCAAGCAGCTGGAACTATAGGCACACACCACCATGCCCAGTTCATTTTTTGTATTTTTTTGTAGAGACAGGGTCTTGCCATGTTAGCCAGGCTGGTCTCAACCTCCTGATTTCAAGTGATCCACCTGCCTCAGCCTCCCAAACCGCTGGACTGTAGACGTGAGCCACTGTGCCTGGCCTGACCCTCTCTTTAAAAAAAAAAGAAAGAAAGAAAGGAAAAAAAAAATGAGGGTTTGATGAAATGAATTAATTCTGTATTTTTAAAAGCCAAGCTGGCCAGGCATGGTGGCTCACGCCTGTAATCCCAGCACTTTCGGAGGCCGAGGCAGGCGGATCACGAGGTCAGGAGTTCAAGACCAGACTGAATTATTAGATTATTCTAGACATGGAGGAAGAAATAAGTTCAAAAATTTAAAAAACACTTATTAACAGGACATAGACTAGAAATTTAAGTGTATTAAAGAATAAAAGGAGAAAGTTAATAGGCAACTTTATTAGATGAGAAAGAAGAGCTTAAGCAAACAACACTGATGCGGAGCAAATGTTCTCTCTCTTTGGTCTGAAACAGTAATAGGCCGGGTGCGGTGGCTCACACCTAGAATCCCAGCACTTTGGGAGGCTGAGGTAAGCGGATGGCCTGAGGTCAGGGGTTTGAAACCAGCCTGGCCAACATGGTAAAACCCCATCTCTACTAAAAATACAAGTTAGCCGGGTGTAGTGGGGCACACCTGTAGTCCCAGCTACTCGGGAGGCTGAGGCAGGAGAACTGCTTGAACCCAGGGGGTGGAAGCTGCAGCGAGCTGAGATTGCACCGCTGCACTCCAGCCTGGGCAACAGAGCAAGACTCCATCTCCAAAAAACAAATAAAAGAAACAACAGATAATACACAACTGGGTATGATGAAAAACAAAGCCAGAAGAGAGGAGACTTATAAAAATGATGATTTTTAAAATGTATTTTTATTGAAGCTCTAAATCTAAGTGACTTACATTCTAGGACACTAAAATAATTAGCTTAAATCACTCTGGGGCTATTAACTGTATTTGGGAACTCTTGGAAAACTGGAGAGCAAAAAAAATAAAAAGAAAAAATCTCTCACTAGAAAATTTACGCAATGAAAAAAAAGAACCTCAGAAACTGGCATAAACTCAACCCTTAAGCCTGGCTAAGCAGTAAGATAAAATAATTCATAAATATAATATATAATTGCTGTGAAAGTAACAGAGATACTAAAAAAATAAAGAATAAATCTTTCTTTTTTTCTTTTTTTTTTTTGAGACAGAGTTTTGATCTTGTTGCCCAGGCTAGAGTGCAATGGTGCGATCTTGGCTCACTACAACCTCCGCCTCCCAGATTCAAGCAAATCTCCTGCCTCAGCCTCCTGAGTAGCTGGAATTACAGGCGCCCGCCATCACGCACAGCTAATTTTGTATTTTTGGTAGAGACGGGGTTCTCCATGTTGGTCAGGCTGGTCTGGAATTCCCAACCTCAGGTGATCTGCTCACTTCAGACTCCCAAGGTGCTGGGATTACAGGTGTGAGCCATCGCATCCGGCCAAATAAATCATTTAAAATCATCATTTGACAGTACAGTAGGTCTGATAGAAAAAAAGTTAGACCTATCTATCTTAAATCTAGCAAAGTTTTATACTTAATTTCAAGTGATAGTCACTGTAGAACAAGAAAAGTTGTGTGGTCCAGATCACACAACTTTTGGCACAGTCACATTTAACCTTTCTCAATTATGACTTGGAGAGAAAATAAGCCACAATGCCCTAAGGTATTCATGGAATCTAACCAATTAACTTCTCTCCCACACATTTAGAAGGACACTAGTTACATGTACCTTCCTTGAGAGAATTCTGAAAACAGAGTTGCTGAAATAATTTTCTGTGTTGTTCCAATAAGGAACCCAGTTGACAAAGGCCAGCAAAGGGTTACCATGCAAGAGAATTACAACGTTTTTTCAGGAGGCATCCAGGTATGTAGAGCATGATCAATAATAACCAGAGAAGGTTTCTCAGGTTTACGGCTGTTATAAAGTTGGGATTATTAGCCAGGCGTGGTGGCGTTCACCTATAATCCCAGCTACTCGGGAGGCTGAAGCAGGAGAGTCACTTGAACCCAGGAGGCAGAGGTTGCAATGAGCTGAGATCACGCCATTGCACTCTAGCCTGGGCAAAAGAGTGAGACTCTGACTCAAAAAAAGAAAAAAGTTGGGGTCAGCATTAAAAAAACATAATGCAGACTAAACTGAGGGTTACCAGAGGCTGGGAAGGGTAGTAGGAGAGTGGCAGGAGGAAGTGGGCTTAATGGGTACAAAAAATAAAAAGAGTAAGATTCAGTATTTGATAGTACAAAAGGGTCATTATGGTAAATAATAATTTAATTGTTAATTTAAAAATAACTAAAAGAGTATAATTGGATTGTTTGTAACATTAAGGATAAATGCGTGAGGTGATGAATAGCCCATTTACCTGAGATAATTATTATGCATTATATACCTGTATCAAAATATCTCATAAATATACACATCTACTATGTATCCATAAAAATAAAAATAAAAAAATATAAGGGCATGATACAAGAATTCGGTTTTTATGTTTTTGGTCACAGTCCTGTGGGGGTGCAGTGGTGTGTGATCACAACTCACTGCAGCCTTGAATTCCTGGCATCAACTGTAGTCCCTCCTCGGGCCCCCAACACTGGGATTACAGGTGTGAGCTAGTCTGCCTGGCTCAATGCAACAATTTGAAAGTATTCTGGTATATTAGAGAAGCAAAAATGTTCAAACAACAAAATTAAATATTCAGGAAAAATACAAGATACAACATGTGGAAAATAACTGTCAATTAGAAGTATAACTAGGTTGGGTGCAGTGGCTGACACCCTGCACTTTGGGAGGCTGCGGCGGGATGATCTCTTGAACCCAGGAATTTGAGACCAGCCTGGGCAATGTAGTAAGACCCTGTCTCTACAAAAACTTAAAAAATTAGCCAGGTGTGGTAGTACACATCTGTAGTCTCAACTACTCAAGAGACTAGGGTGGGAGGATCGCTTGAGCCTGGGAGGCAGAGGTTGCAGTGAGCTGAGCCTGCACTCCAATCTGGGAGAAAGAGCAAGACTCTGTCTCAAAACATAAAAGAAATATAACTAAAACATTTGAGAATTACAGTGGATACTTAGCAAAAAGAAGACCAAAATTTCTAAAACCACCCTAAATGGGCAAGCTCTAATGAGGGATATATTTCTAGTTGTGGACCATGAAGCCAGACTGGAGGGCAGAGAACTTGTGAAAATTCCTTAAAGATTAACAGGCTAGGAAAGGTATATAAAAGGATTTGAGTTTATTTAGGAAGAAATTAAGGATGACATCGTAATTGTTTTTAAATTCTTACATTAAAAAAAGGAAATCTTGTTGTTTTTTTTTTAAAAAAAAAAAAAGGATTCCTACGTTAAAAAATGCTAAATAACTAGAAAATCTCCACTCTGGAAATTACAGAAGTGTAAACCATAGCAGGACAGTTATAAGTCAGACAAAGGTCTTCTTGAGAGTGAGAACTGTTAATCATTTTGTAATATCCAGTGATAACAAATATGGAATTACCATTCCTAGAAGCCTTCAAAAAATAAAATACTACAGGTTCTTAATTTTTAGAGTTTAAATTTTTCCAGAAGGTGATGTGTATCATCTCTTATGACATTATTGTTGATATAAATTTTTTTCTTATAGGGCCAGACTGTACATATTTTAGGCTAGTAGGTATATGGTCTTGGTCACAATTATTCCAACTCAGGTGTTTACTGTGCAAGCAACCATAGGTAATATGTAAACAAAAGGGACTGGATACAAAGAGGAAGATTTATGGAAACAAGTGGCCTAGGGGCCATAGCTGGCGGACCCTACTACAGAGGGTTTTGACAGTGACAGTTTTTTTTGGACTCAAATTATTTTGTATGCACATTAGACAACAGAGTTAATTTGATATTATAAGTTAATTTGATATTATATACTAACCAAAGTGAAATAATAATTCATGACAAGAAAAAAACCTTTGATAAAAAAATCAGAGTAACACATCAAACTATCCAAATACAAATAATTAATGTGAGCTCTATGACCATCTCTAGCATCATAAAACTTTCAAAAAATTTCAAGGGAAATCACTGTTAAACTCAAATAGTTTCATAAACAGGTATATTTATGCAATCCTATATTTCAGATTATTAGATCAATTCATTGAGAAATTCAAGACTTTATATATGCCCCCTCCACAAATTTCCTGGTGAATTACAATAACAAGAGATACCTTAAGAGGTGTGAAGGCAGAAGAATGAGGCAGGGTAGCAGCACAGCCCACTTGATTCAACCCTGACAGCGACTGAATTTCAAATGAGAGAGAAGAAACAGAAGGCAGCATTCACGTTAGTAAAGTTTCAGGTAGGCAGATCTGACTAGTGAAATCAGAAAAGGGAAGGTCACTGACAATCTTTCAAGTGGTTTACTAAGCTGCTGACAGGGCAGAAAGAGAACACCTGGGGGACAAAACCCATCCACACTGTTTTTCCACTTGTATAATTCAGAGTAGTCTCAATACCTCATGCCACAATAATCAAGAAATGAGAGGCACGATTTATTAACAATGACTTTATGCAGAAATAAAACAGAACATCAACGTTTTTAGCATAGTAGCCTTGAAACTAATGAGTCCTGTTCCTAAGATGGGGGATTTTAACTACACAGAACTGGCCTGAATAAAAATAATACTTTTTCAGCATTAATCAAAATTAGATATATTATAATTCAATATGAGAAGACAGGACATGAGGATTCTCCATCAACCTGAAGGATGAACCAGTATTTCACTTCTGCCTCCATGAAACTCCTAATCATCTACAAGAGGTAAGGTGGAATTTCCCTTTTCTTCGAATCCTTTATTTTTTACCAATGAACATACAACTGGTTAGATATATTAGAGATGTAATTACAGACACTAAATGTTAGAGTCTATTGTATACATATAATTATTGTCAATTAAAAAGAAAAAAATTTAAAGTATTTATTATATAGAATTTTGATTACAGGTTAAGAGATGTTCAGAACATGACAATTTTTCTCATTTGCCACATGGGGAGTGGGAATCAGAGAAGAAGGTACTTTCAAAAAGGGCACTGGATAAAGTTTTACCTATTAAAAGAAGAAAATGCCAAGAGCTTAAAAATAGTGAAGTCTTTATAAGTTAAATTTTAAAAAATTTAAACAAGGACCACAAATTTCTAAACCACGAGATAAATGAACAAGAAAACAAATGGGTATTTAGGAAAAGGTATGTATATATGGTCAACAAAATAAATAAAACTGTATTTTTAACGAGTATTCACATATTTTTCTTTGACAAAAGCAGCATGTAGCACACAATGTATTACGTGTATCACAAAATCTATCTTAAGGCAGTAAATAATAAAAATATACCAAAAAACAAAACTGTGACAATGGTAATACACTGTGTATGCTTCAGCAGTTTAGATTTCCCAGGCCTTCTTTTTAATCAAAGGTACTGGAACTACTGCCAATCTCAAATACAAAAAGGAAAAACAGAAGTGGAGGAAGAGGAGTTAAAATGAACTTCATATTCTTTTAAAATGAGACCTGATATAGATGAAAGCAACAGGAGCTTGAGGGATAGCCCGAAAAGAATGTTCGTGTAACAGACATTAGCTGTTAGAAATTTTTATTTCAAATCCTATGTTTCAAGGTCTTTAAATCAAATTAAACATTTACCTTACCATATCATCACATCTTTTCACCATGAAACTATTTAATAATCAGTAGATGCACAGAACTTATGTGTCCATTCCGGAAATATTTACTGAGCACCTAATATATTCCAGGAACTGTGGTAGGGATGGAGTATATTAAGGCATATTAATACAAAATAGAACATCCGTGTGCTCATGAAGCTTATAGTCTAGCAGTCTAATAGAAAAGACACTATAAAACAATAAACAAGCTGGGCACGGTGGCTCATGCCAGCACTTTGGGAGGCTGGGACAGGAGGACTGCTTAAGCCCAGGAGTAAGAGACCAGCCTGGGCAACACAGTGACACCCTGTCTCTAGAAAAGATTTTTTTTAAAATTAGCCACCTGCGGTGCATGCACCTGTAGTCCCAGCTACTCGGGAGGCTGATGCAGAAGGATTACTTGAGCCCAGGAGGTCGAGGCTTCGAGGAGCCACGTTCATGCCACTGCAGTCTAGCCTGGACAACAGACGGAGAGGCTGTCCATAAATAAATAAATAAATAAATAAATAAAATTAAAAATAAAAAACAAAAAACATATTATGATTTTTAAAAATTACTGTGACAACAGTAATAAACTATACTTCCTGGGCCTCCTTTTCATCAGATGTACTGGAACTCCTGTCAGTTTATTTAACCGTCAGGAAACTGTGGCTGATTTAACCGTAGTGGGCTGCAGAGAAGCCATGTTAAAGATGTGACATTTAAACAAATACCTGATAGATGAACAGGAATTAATCAAGGGGTATATGCAGTGAGGGAAAGGCATTCTATGTAAAAGGAATAGCATTTGCAAAGGTCTGAGGTGGGAAAGGGCTTATTATATTTGAAGAGTTGAAAAAAATGCTGGTATAGCATAAGCCCAGAGATGAAACTAGAGAGGGAGACAGTAGACAGACCAAGTAGGAACGTCTAGGCCATGTTTTTATTTCACTCTGAGAGCAACATAAAGCCTTCTGAAGCATGGAGAGGGTGACAGTAGACAGAGCATGAAGGAGCTTCTAGGCCATGTTTTGATTAAAAGCAATATGAAGCCTTCTGAAGCATAGTTTTGATAATATGAGGTTTTATTTTAAATATGAATCTTTTTGCAGCGTTGGTTACACACTTATTTGTCATGCTAAGAAACGTGAGATGTGGGGGACGGGCGCAGTGGCTCACGCCTGTAATCCCAACACTTTGGGAGGCTGAGGCAGGGGGATCACCTGAGGTCAGGAGTTCAACACCAGCCTGACCAACATGGCGAAACCCAGTCTCTACTAAAAATATAAAAATTAGCTGGGCATGGTGGCATGCGCCTGTAATCCCAACTTCTATAGAAGGTTGAGGCAGGAGAATCGCTTGAACCCAGGAGGTGGAAGTTGCAGTGAGCCGAGACTGTGCCACTGCACTCCAGCCTGGACGAAAGAGCGAGACTCTGTCTCAAAAAAAGGTCATCGGACTTAGAAGAAATTCCTTGTTTTTAAATACCATCTAATTTGGAGGATCAGATATGAATACTGATAACTAAAACATAAGTGAATGTGTTTTGACAAATGGTTGAAGGGAATTTCAAATTTCACACTAAGGGGATTTTGCTGTTGTTTTTCTAAATTCTACTGTTTCCTTGACAAAAAAGTCTTGGCACTCAGACTTATATCACTTACTATATGTGTTATTAAATCTTCAGTTTCCTAAACTGTTTTCAGTTACAGCATGGGAAGCAGTACAGCATGGTGTTTAATGCAGGTTCTCACATCCACCAGATAGATATAGATTCCCAGCCTCGCACTTACTAGCTATGTGACCTTGGACAAGTCACATTCTGGACAGGATATTCTGTGCCTGAGCAATCACTTGTAAAAAGGTGGTAAGTTTAACATTAACTCTTAAGGTTGCTATGAAGAGTAAAAGATAATTTTGGTAATTGTCTGGATCATCAGAGGCTCTCAATATTTTTCTACATTAATTTAAATTATTATTTGCTTCTTATGCCAATTCACTTCCATTAAAACTCTAGAGTCTGATGACTGTATTCATCTATAAAACTGCCCAGTTAAAAGGCGCTTTATCCATCTCAAAGGAAATGAAGATTGCAGAGTACACAGAACTTTTAACAGACCATGGAAGTTTATGTAATAGGAATCTCAAGCTGAAGCACGTAGTTCATGCAATAGTATGCACAGTGGCGGCAGGTACTAGCACATGAGACGGAACTGCTGTAGTATACTAGAATTCTGAATTGCACTACTATGAAAAAAATAGCATAAAACATGATGGGGAAAGAAATTCTATAAATGGTTAGCATTCTTTCGAAAGGCTAATGAAAGTAAGACTTTAAATAAATCTTCCATCTTACACTCATTTTCAGCTGATGAAACAGGAAATAAAAGTAAACCAGTGTTAAAAATGATCAGTAGTTAATGTTTTCTTGAGTTTACAAAATGAACGTGAAGGAATAATACTGAGATGTAAGTATTTAAAACCAAAGTTAAGGATATTCAGTAGCTTAAAATGCATAATAAAACAGGATGCCAAATACACAGTTGCGCAATCAGTGTCATGGGGTAATGGACTCCACTTAACATACAGGTGGCCCGTGAGCCAAACTAATGATTAATAAAGTGCTCCTGGAATTACAAATATTTTAAAAATGAATATTATGATATGCCACTGTTCCCAGCACACATACAAGGTCAATATGGTTCGCGATGCAAATGTTTTACTTTTGGCGGCACTGACAAAGATATGAGTTGCAGAATCTGAAACACTGGGTAAACCACAAATGGTAATGTAGAAAAATGGTTTAGTTATTTATAAAGCATTTAGTAACGATGTTCATCATGTTTTATGGTATTTAGATAGTTTCTGAATAGTACAATAGCTATTCTTTA
Source organism: Cacajao melanocephalus (assembly GCA_963573385.1). Lineage (NCBI taxonomy): Eukaryota > Metazoa > Chordata > Mammalia > Primates > Pitheciidae > Cacajao > Cacajao melanocephalus. The sequence goes on along the minus strand of CAUYLG010031157.1, from coordinate 33,520 downwards.
ATCTCCAAACACAGAAATGTAAAACTCCGTTTTGTGCAAAACTCTTACCACTAACAAGGCACTATCATCAGTGTGCTGAGACCTTCTGGATGGGAAGGGGCACTGGAGAGGTGGAGAAAAATGAAGCAATGTCAAAAACAAACTACGCACATGTGTGACGTATTTCACAAATACACAAAGAAAGAGACATATTAAGACATACTTTTGAAGATGCTGACATAGAGGACCACATTCACAATCATCTGGAATTCATGCATTATAATAGTCAATAAGTTGGTTCTGAGTACTGATGTTCTCCCAGAGTTTAAACAACTTCAAATATGATCTTATTGCCTAAAACCTTCCAAAGCAAAGAGGGAACAGAAAGCTGGAGAGAGATGTAACAATAACATAAAGAATTTGTAGTCATTTAGTAAGCCAGTGACAAACAAGAAGCCCAAGAGTCATGATTCCTAGTCTAAGTAGCTCTTCATTTTCTTTCTCAAACAAAATGTACTTTTCTCAAACTGAAAAGTACAGTTACAATTTTTAGAACTATATAATTTATTTTCCTGTGGAGCTTTAGTTTTCTTGAGAATGAATTATCTGAAAACAATCATCAAGAAGGAAATACTAGAGTAAAAAAGAAAATATATATTAAATTTATCAAACTTTGATTGTCAAAAATTTGTTAGAATTACTACAAGGTGAAGAAAAGACAAGTGAAGATGCTTGAGTCAATCTTTCAGGTATTATAAAAATATATAGTGTTCTTATACATAAAAAAAGTTATTATATGTCTGATACAATTATTAAAAACCCTTTATAATGAACAATACACTTCCCATATCAGAAACACTTGTGCTTTAAAAACACTGCACTGAAAACTGTTGCTTGTAAAGTCCCATGTGTTAGGTTTTCAAATATTTTATAAAAAGAAAAATCAAAATTCACAGCAAAGAATGCTTTTATGCATTTTTCAAGAAGGTAATGATCATAAATTGGAAAAACTGGAAGGTAAAGATAAAGGGAAAATGGTTAATGACAAAGCCAACTACTATAAAAACATTTAGCGAGCTTCATTTTAACAGATCAAAATGGATACGTAGATCTTTAAAAGGTTAAGTGATTTTGCTAATCTGTAATGAAAATGTACTATCTGATGTTACAAACTGAATGTTATAATTGATAACTCTGAAGCTGAAATAGTATCCAAGAGTCTTTTTCTTGTTTAATATACACTCCATTTATCTGTGCCAGGACTCTACACACCAGGCTTCAAATATGGAGGAGAGGGGGATGATGCCTCTGGTGGGGCTCAGGGAGGGAAATATAATCTCTAGATGGATATGTACAGCTGAAAAAAGCCTGAATCTATAGATTCTAATAAACTCCTTGGCTTGTATCTTCTCCCTCATGAGTAGAATTCTGTGAGGGGGGAAAAGGAAAAATGGCAATATTCTGATCACTGAAAACATGATAATCACATGTAAACATTTCATTTCCATTGCAAAAATAATCAATTCCAAAGAAAAGGTAATTACATCAACTTACCTCATTATCTAAGAGGGGTTGCTGTTTTTGTGGACTTTGTGATGCTTTTTGCTATATAACCCCAAAACCCCCCAAAAAGGGAAGTTGGTTAGAGTCTGGTACACTGAAAATAACAAATTATATTTACTAAAATAATCACTCACATTAATTTCTTTATCTCTTGTATACAGAATTTTTCTAGATTACTAGTTAGAACATATTAGGTTAGAAATTTTAAAAACTATATATATACCTACATAAACACATTTACGAACAGAATACTGATCTCTTACTCTGTTTTCTCAATGAACTTATTCTTTCCCTCTAATGGCTTCGGTTATCACTCTAATGCTAGTAACTTTAGCTATAAGCAAATCTCAGGTTTGTATTTTCAACTGTCTATGGAAACTCTCTACTTGGAAATCCCACTTCACCCCATATTTGACGTATTCAAAGACAACTCAAAATGTCCCATACCAACTGGCTATTTTCTCCAATTTGTTATGTCTAATAATAACATTATAGCACTGGTGTAAAGTCCCTGCTTTACAATGTGTTCATACTGTATATCACTGTGTATAAAGTATTTCAGTTTTTTTTTTAAGACGGAGTCTCACTGTCGACCAGGCTGGAGTGCAGTGGTACAACCTCAGCTCACTGCAACCTCTTAAAAAGATAATCACTTCTATTGTCCTCATACAGATAGACACAAGTAAAAGAGATAGTCACTTTATTTAGTTAAGATTCCTTTTAGAGAGAAAAAAAGTTGACATTTTAATTGATAATAAAAACCAACAGGTTTCACCAAACAAATAAGCACTTAACCTCTAAATAACTTTAACAGTATCATTAAAAAGGACTCACTTTGACAAAGTCCAGGACAGCATCTCTCTGCATCTGCTTGGTCCTTATTTTCTCCTCCTCATACTGCAGGGCAGCAAGCTGTGCCTCTCTCCGAGTGCGCTCTACTAACTGTTCTCTTCTCCGATGAAGCTCCAAGTCTGTATGTGACAGCTGGAATCAAAGCATTATTGTGCATATTAAAGTAAAAATAAGAATCACCTTATCAATATTTCCTACACATTTAAACTACTGTTGACCCATGCAACTCTTACTTTGAAATCACCTAGCATTTCTTTTCTTTTGTTTTTGAGATGGAGTTTCACTCTTGTTGCCCAGGCGGGAGTGCAATAGCGCGATCTTGGCTCACCGCAACCTCTGCCTCCCAGATTCAAGCAATTCTCCTGCCTCAGCCTCCGAAGTAGCTGGGATTATAGGCATGTGCCACCATGCCGGGCTAATTTTGTACCTTTTAGTAGAGATGGGGGTTTCTCCACGTTAGTCAGGCTGGTCTCAAACTCACAACCTCAGGTGATCTGCCTGCCTCGGCTTCCCAAAGTGTTGGGATTACAGGCGTGAGCCACCGTGCCCAGTCCTAGCATGTCTTTAAATGTGGTTATTGCTAATCTTTTCCCATCTCTGCACGACTCTTTTTTTTTTTTTCTTTTGAGACAGAGTCTCGCTCTGTTGCCCAGGCTGGAGCTCTGTGGCGCGATCTTGGCTCACTGCAGCCTCTGCCTCCCAGGTTCAAGTGATTCTCCTGTTTCAGCCTCCTGAGTAGCTGGGACTACAGGCGCATGCCACCACACCCACCTAATTTTTTGTATTTTTAGTAGAGTTGGGGTTTCACCGTGTTGGCCAGGATGGTCTCAATCTCTTGACCTCGTGATCCACCCACCTCGTTCTCCCAAAGTGTTGGGATTACAGGTGTGAGCCACTGCACCTGGCCGCGTTGTTCTTATACATATTATGTTGGTGCAAAAGTAATTGCGGTTTCTGGCATTGAAAGTGATGGCAGAAACTGCAATTACTTTTGCATCAACCTAATACTATAAAGCCATCATGAAGGTAAAGATTTTCTGTCTAGTGGCTAAAAACACTGTTAGCAAGTATCATGTACATATGTTATATTAATTGATTGAGGAGATAGGTAGTAAAGTTTAAATATATCTGGCAATTAATGACCATTTAAGTATTAGAAAAAAATCATCTTAGTTTAAAAAACAAAAATAAATAAACACAACTACTAAAAATTACCTGATTGTGACTTGGTGATAGTGACAAGAGAGAAGATGGCTCAACTGGAACCCTGACCCAAAAAAGAAAAAACAAAGGAAAAAACTCTTTGATAAAAAGACAAACAGACATACAAAAAACACATCAAATTTTTCTTGTAAATGTAGCTTTCTATTTATCGGTAGCAAACTGCCTAGTTAAGCACTGAAGGAGTAGCTGCATTTTGTAAACCTAAGCCCAAGTAATTAAGTTAAACCATAGGAATATCTGATGTCTCCAACTCACGTTTCATGTGATATCACTGATTAATCTATAGCTAGCTAACAACTGTCTATGTCAGCCAATACCAACAATACAGTTGGTATCACTTTTCAAAGAGTATCATTTCTTTATATCACAAGTATATTATCTTCTTTACCACCACAATTAAAACAAGATACATGTAAATTGAGATCTTTTTACACATAAAGTCATTTTATCAACAGAAATCTAATACCACAGAACCTGGTAACTGTACTTGTAAAGCTCTTATTTTCAATCGATGAAGCAATTTTAACATGAAATAAAGATTCTGGTTTTTTTATTTTTAAGAAAAATAATAAACGCTTTTTTAATGCTTAAAAAAAACACTACTTACTTCTCACTATTATTAATGTTAATTCTTATAGTTTACTATTTATCTTTTTCCTAAAACAGATTTCATTTTTCAAGTCTCTGTAACTCATCATTGTGTCTGAAACTAAACCTGGCAAGAGTAGTGACTTTCTGACATTTAGGACCTGGCCTCCGAAACTACGATGATTAACCTATCACGCTGTTCTAAATGCATTGAAATTCGTGTGACATTAGGAGAACAAAAACAAAATCTCATGATCATGGCTCATCACTGCAGTCTTAACCTCCCGGACTCAAGCCATCACACCCAGCTATTTTTTTTTAAATTGTTTTGGAAGCTGGGCGTGGTGGCATGCACCTGTAGTCCCATCTACTTGTGAGACTGAGGCAGGAAACAGCTTGAACCCGGGAGGCGGATGTTGCAGTAAGCCGAGATTCTGTCACTGTACTCCAGCCTGGCACCTGGCAACAGAGCGAGACTCTGTCTCAAAAAAAAAAAAATTTTTTTTTTTTTGTAGAGATGGGGGTCTTAGTATGCTGCCCAGGCTGGTCTCAAACTCCTGGTGTCAAGTCATCCTCCCAACTCAGCCTCCCAAAGTACTTGGATTACAGGCATGTGAGCCACTGCACTCAGCCTTTTTTTTTTTTTAAGAGACACGGTCTCATTCTGTTGCCCAAGCTGGAGTGCAATGGTGTGATCATGGGTCACTGCAGACTCGACCTCCTGGCCTCAGGCGGTAATCCCAACTCAGCCTTTCAAGTAACTGGCCTACAGTAATGTATCAACCAACCCAGGCTTATTTTTAAGATGGGGTTTTGCTATGTTGCCCAGGTTGCTCTCAAACTCCTGTCCTCCAGTAATCCACCCACCTCGGCCTCCCAGAATACTGGGATTACAGGTGTAGGGCACTGCGCCCTGCCCTGATTACACATTTAGAGTAACAGGAATTAACTGCAACTTTCTCCTTAGACTACTAATTTCACTGTTAAAATTTCCTATAGCTTTTAATGATCACCTGTAGATAAACTGAATCAAAACACAGAAAGGACCAAATAAACCATCTCAAGTGTGTCTATGTGCCCTAACTTGAACACTGTATTTTAACAATGCTTTTCAATCTTTTTTTTTTTTTTTGAGACTGAGTCTTGCCCTGTCGCCCATGCTGTAGTGCAGTGGCATGATCTCGGCTCACGGAAACCTCCGCCTCCTGGGTTCAGGCGATTCTTCCACCTCAGCCTCCTGAGTAGCTAGGATTACAGACATGTGCCACCATGCCTGGCTGATTCTTACATTTTTAGTAGTGACAGGCGGATCACAAGGTCAGGAGATTGAGACCATCCCAGTCAACATGGTGAAAACCTGTCTACTAAAAAAAAAAACAAAAAAATTAGCCTGGTGTGGTGGTGCGTTTCTGTAGTCCCAGCTACTTGGAGGCTAAGGCAGGGGAATTGCTTGAACCTGGTGGGTGGAGGTTACAGTGAGCCAAGATCTTGCCACTGCATCCAAGTCCAGCGACAGAACAAGACTCCACCTACCAAAACAACAACAACAACAAAAACCTATCAGCAGTAAATGATGTTGTTCATTCCTCTCTATACTTCTTCAAACACTGTTTTCAAGGCTGGGCACAATGGCTCATGCTTTTAATCCCAGCATTTTGGAATGCCAAGGTGGGACGATCACTTGAATCCAGAAGATCGAGGCTGCCTATGAGCTATGATGACACCACTGCACTCCAGCCTGGGTGACAGTGAGACCCTGTCTCAAAAACACAAAAACAAAAACACTGTGTTCATTTAGCCCCTGGGACACTTCCTTCTTTCTCCTACCCCATGACCACCCTGCTCAGTTTCTTTTTCCGGTTGTTCAAGCCCTAGTTCTTGCCTTTAATCCAAACTCGTACGTCTAACTGCTTACTTGATACGTCCACTCGGATGTCTTGCAGGTCGCTGAAATAGAGCATAACCACAGCTGAACTCCTATCTCACACCCCAAATTTGTCCTGCTTTACTCAGACTCCTGGGTGTCTCCTGAATACAGCAAAAGCGTGTAGGTACCTCAGAACTTCTACCTAGAATGTTTCTCTCCTAAACCACCATGTTTGCTCTTTTTCAGGTTTCTATTGAAATATTATCACTGCATATAATATTACTTTCACTCTTCCCTCACCCTACCATCTCTTTTATCCTGCTTTATTTTTCTTCACAGCACCTAGCAGTACCTGAAACATAGTTGTGACATATATTTGTCTACATCCACTAAAAAGTAACTCCAAAATGTCAGGGATTTCTAATACAGACAGAACCACTATACTGCTTAATACTGCTTGAATGAATGACAGTAGCACCCTCCCCTGAAAAAGCGTGGAATATTGAGACGTGAAAAACAAAAATACAGGTGACACCTGTAAGGTTATTTTTGCAAAGTTACTGCCGAGTTTAAAATGAGGAAACTGAGGCCAGCACGAGACAAATTAAATTCCAGTTTATTCAGCTCCCGGGCAAGGTTCTGTGGTCCTAGGGGAGGGAGAGAGAGAGAGAGAGAGAGAGAGGGGCCAGAGAAGTCACGCCCGGCTGTCCTGGGCGTGGGGTTTTATAGGGGGTGAGGGCAATAGATTGGCCAGTGGGGAAACAAAGCATGGGCAACTGCATTGGTCATAGAGAGACTGGACCTGGACTTGGCAAGCTGCCATTGGTAGCCCAGTGGGACTATCGATAGGTGGGCAGGAGAAGGTAATTGATTGGTGAAGAAACAAAGCACGGGCACCTGTACTGGCCAGAGAGAGACTGGACCCAGACTTGGCGAGCTGTCATCGGTCAGGCTCTTGGCGGGATTTTTGAATTTTGGGCTGACAGCATGACTTAGTGCTGAGGGTGGGGCTAGGGGCGGAATGCAGGAGTGGGTGTGGGTAGCCCGCATGGAGAAGGCAGGCGCCAGTAGGACATCCGGCCTCCTGAGGAGGGGGCGGGTATTGTCCATTCGGCTCCCGGCGAGGCTACCGGCCTTACAACACCTATGTATCTCCTTTAAATCTTGAACTTACTTGGGCTAAGTAAACCAGACCTTTATCTGTATAAGGCAGACTTTTTTCTTTTTTTTTTTTTTTTTGAGACAGAGTCTCGCTCTGTTGCCCAGGCTGGAGTGCAGTGGCGTGATCTCGGCTTACCGCAGCTTCTGCCTCCCAGGTTCAAGCAATTCTCCTGCCTCAGCCTCCCAAGTAGCTGGGATTACAGATGCACATCACTACACCCAACTAATGTTTCGTATTTTTAGTAGAGATGGGGTTTCACCATGTTGGCCAGGCTGGTCTTGAACTCCTCACCTTGGGTGATACACCCACCTTGGCCTCCCAACATGCTGAGATTACAGGCGTGAGCCACTGCACCCAGCCAGTATAAGGCAGATGCTGAACTGTCTTCTCTGGTTTTCTTTGTTTATAAAATCACATAATTAATGTGAGTAGCTTTTCTGGCTTTATCTATATAACACGAAATGAAAAAACTTCTAGGTTTTATCCAAATGTCAATTCTGTATTGCTTCTTATGGAAATTAACAAGCATTACAGAACCTAGTCTGGTATTATCATCTCTCCTAAACTAAAATGCTATTCAGATTATAACTAGGCCCCATAAAATCTTTTTTTTTTTTTGAGACAGATCCTCGCTCTGTCACCCAGGCTGGAATGCAGTGGTACAATCTTGACTCACTGCAACTTCCACCTCCCAGGTTCAAGCGATTCTCTTGCCTCAGCCTCCTGGGTGGCTAGGACTACAGGTGTGAGCTACCACACCTGGCTAATTTTTGTAGTTTTAGTAGAGATGGGGTTGGCCACCAAGTTGGCCAGGCTGGTCTGAAACTCCTCACCTCAGGTGATCTGCCCACCTCAGTCTCCCAAAGTGCTGGGATTACAAACGTGAGCCACCACACCCAGCCCATAAACAATTATTATAATAATTTTTTTAAATGTAATTTTTGCTAGTTTCAATTTCAAATTTACATAATCTATCTTGGCAAATTTTACAAAACATTCACACTTTTTGTTTATTATATTTCCCTATGTTTATTATCTTCTAGTAGACTCTGTGGACAGCGGGTAGGGGAGTGGTAGGTGGGAAGAAATGTGCAAGCTGGATGAGGGCAGGGGAAGAGATTTGGAAGAAAAGAGGTAAGTAAGCTTTCTTTTTCAGCTCACTGGCAGAGGGTTCCTTACGTTCATCAATTTTTTTGAGCTGTTGTAACTGACAGACTGTTGTGATAGATTCTTTTTGTTTACAAATTATTCAGGTTAGAGACAAGTCTACCTAGTCTGAGAGCTGTCAGTCATTCTGAAATGATTTTGTCTTGCTAGGTTCTAAGTCAACATTCTACTTGAATGTAAGCTCCAGGAGGGCAGGAATTTTGACTATAGTTCATAGCTATATTGCAACATCTGGAAAAGAACTTGGCACACAGTATTTAACAAATACCTGCTAATTAAAAACATGAAGGATATATTGATCTCAGAGCATAACTGGTTCTTATCCAAGGACTGTACTAAGGTCTGGTACTATGGAACCCCCAATTAAACAGTAATCGTGGCTGGGTGCAGTGGTTCACACCTGTAATCCCATCTCTTTGGGAGGCCAAAGTGAGGGAGGGTTAGTACTTTAGTTCAGGAGTCTGAGACCAGCCAGGGAAATAGTGAGATTTTATCTCTACTAAAAATAACAAAAAATTTGCTGAGCATATAGCACATGCCTGAAGTTGCAGCTACTTCAGAGGCTGAGGTGGGAGGACTTCAGAGGCTGAGCCTGGGAGGTTGAGGCTGCAGTGAGAGGTGATCACATCACTGCACTCCAGCCTAGGCAACAGAGCAAGACCCTGTCACAAAACAAAACAAAACAAAAAATGTAATCCCAGCTTTAGTTTCTAGCACTGTGGCAGACTAAACGCCCTGAATGACTCTTCCAATGGAAATAACCAAAATACTGAATAAAATAAAACAATCTTTTAAAATGTACTGTTAAGATGCTATAAAAATAAAGAACCCACAGACTTTAAAAAAGAAGTAAAAACAGGAACTCTGGACTAAGATGCGGTAGCAGACTTTTGGCTTCCATAACCTCTGTCTCTGGCCTTACTCTAGTGAATATGCTGTACTACATTGAAAAAAAAAAAAAAAAAACACTTTATAGTTGAAATTAAGGTTACTGATCAGCTGACCTTAAAATGGGGAGATTATCTAGGCTGACCTAATATAATTAGGAGCCTTTAAAAGCAAAAGAGAAAAGCAAAAGAATTTGTAACATGTGGCAGAAAGGGGAAGTAAGAAAGATTCCAAATATAAAGAGGATTTGAGCCGTCATTCCTGATTTGAAGATGGAGGGGACCACGAACAAGGAATGTGGGTGGATTCTAAACACCAGGAATGACCACCAGCTGGCAGCCAGGAAAATAATGGGGATCTCAGTCCGGTAACTGCAACAAACTGAATTCTGCCAACATGTAGGAGCATGAAAGTGAATTCTCCTCCACAGTCTTCGAATGAGAGTCCAGGCCAGCCAATACCCTGACTTTGACCTCTAAGTAGAGACCCAGGGGAGCCTGCGCCCGCTCTATCCTACAGAAGTGTGATATAATAAACAGCTGTTGTTCTAAACTGCTAACTTTGTAACATAAGCAACAGAAAATTAATACATAAGGTAACCGAGTGAAGAAGCTAGCTTTTACCTTGAGGGTTTCTAAATCCTGGAGATCTTGAGCTTCACCTATGATGGATGCAGGACATGAGAGGGAGAGGAGATATAAAATGCAGGCCCACTCAAGGTGGGGAATGTAACTGGAAACTCCTGCATAAAACTGGAATCTCAAAAGACTATACTCTCAATATAAGGCCACATGGCAACTGAAAAAACATTCTGAAATAAATTTCAAAGCATATAAAACTTAACTAAATCTCCATGAAGTAAGTGATAAGAGTATAAATGGCAAAGTTATGAGATTTCTTTCTTTTTTCTCCCTACGTATTTATTCCATCTATATCTCAGTCCCCCAAGTTAACTTTAATACCTTGTCAAGTACAAGAACTACGTAAATTTACTGTCACTTAAGAATAGGCATATCAAGACTATGTTTTATGACTTCATAAACACAGAAGGCAAAGAACTAAAGGCTGAAATTTTCAACTACTGCGCAATAGTTCATGGCAAGAAACAATTTGTAATTCAAGAACGAGGAACAGTGCTCTAAATGATCATGCTAATTTTCAAAATATTCTTTGTTTTTCTGAGACGGAGTCTCACTCTGTCACCCACTCTGGAGTATAGTGGCGTGATCTCAGCTCACTGCAACCTCCACCTCCTGTGTCCAAGCGATTCTTCTGCCAGCCTCCCAAGTAGCTGGAATTATAGGTGTGTGCCACCATACCCGGCTAATGTTTGTATTTTTAGTAGAGAGGGGGTTTCACCATGTTGGCCAGAGCCACTGCGCTGGGCCTAATTTTCAAAATATTCTGAGAGGCACCACGTACAGTGGAAAAATCATATTAATTGAGACAGGACTGGTGATACATATCACTGTTTCTGACTATCTCTCTGTTATCTAGTAAAAAACATAAGTTAAAAAAATTAGGACTACTGAAATTTGGGTTTTTTGTGGTTTTTTTTGAGACAGGGTCTCAGTGTCGCACAGGTCATCAATGGTGCAAACTGGGTTCACTGCAACCTCGACCTCCCAGCTCAAGTGATCCTCCCACCTCAGCCTCTCGAGTTGCTGAGACCAAAGGCATGCACCACCATCCCAGGCTATTTTCTTTTTTTTTTTTTTTTGTAGAGGGGTAGATCATGACAGGTCTTGCCATGATCCAGGATGCTCAGACAGGTCTCAAACTCCTGGGCTCAAGCAAGCCTCCCACCTTGGCCTCCCAAAGTTTTGAGATTACAAGTGTTAGCCACCATGCCTGGTCCTGAAATTCTTTTGGCTCTCTTTATGCATGAATCCATACATCATCACCACAAAATCTCATTGCTATTAAGTATCTTCAAATCAATTAACTGTGTAGGTAATGATTTGGATGGTCTGAATTCAGAATCAAATCCATTTTCACCTTTTCTACAGCATGAGTACAAAAGCATACTGTCACTCAGTTCTAAACACAAGCTATCTAAAACATATAGTATCTAAACATCCTTATTATACTTAGTATCTGTGTAAAACCAAAAGTACTTTTTGCTCTCATCATTAAGACAGAAACAAATTAAGCAGAATTGGTTTTTCAAACCTGTTTTGATATAAATATCTTCTCATATCTTCTGTTTTTTGAAATTCCCTAATGGCTACTGGCTTTATTGGTGAACCCTAGGCCAAAGGACAGAAATAAATAAATTTAATGTGTTAATCCAGAAAACTGTGATTACACAGTTCACATTTGTCATTTAATCTGTATATTACACTAAAAATATTTTAATAGACTCTTCAAATGTAAACTTTAAATTTTAAAGCATCATATGCTACATTGCTGCTTTGATAAACAAAAATGTTCAGAATCCACAAACATTTATTTTAGTTTATAAGAAAGTAGATTTTCTTCTTACTGTATTATATAAATTACATTGACCAAGCACAGTAATATTTACTGAATAATAAGATGTTACAATTGGAAAGGAACTGAAGAGATCACCAGTACAGACTCCCATTTAGGATTCACTGGGCATATTACATTTCTTTATTTATCCATCACAACAAATTGTCTCTTATCATACTACAAATACTCTTGAGCGTGCTGGTGAAATACCAAGATAAAACAAAAAGTAATTTCTATTTATGATAAAATACCATATTTAAAAGGAAAATATTATTGGCAATTTTACTTATTTGCGAACTAAAAAGTAAAAGGTCTTTTCAAAAAGTATTACTAAGAAAAATTAAACTGGTTTAAAATATAGATCACACACTGAAAAATAAAATTATAAATCGAAGGTAGAGGATTAAAGGTTATCAAAGGAAAATCTATAAAAGCAATACAATCTTGTTTCAACACCAAAAATAATCATCAAAATGGTTACTCATCAAGGGAAAAATAAGAAAATAACTTTTCCAAAAAGGATATCTACAAATCAAACATAAAAGTACCTATCACCTACCTCTAAGAAACAGGCACATCCCATGCAACTAGAAACTTTTCGTGAGTTACTCCAAAGGGCTAAAAACTGTCTTAAGGTCTGGACATGAGATCCCATAGAATAAACTACAATTCTGCAACTATAATGTGAAAATAATTTTTCTAATTTTAGTGACCATACTGTTTTAAAATTTTTGTTTATTTAGAGACAGAGTCTCACTATGTTGCTCAGGCTGGGCTCAATCTTCCTATCTCAGCCTCCCAAGTAGCTGAGATTACAGGAATGAGCCACTACGCCAAGCTGTGCCATTTAAAAAAAAAAAAAAAAAAAATCTCTCCTAGGATGTTATATCAGTGGCTTACCCTTACCATCCTAGGTTGTTTTTTCTTTCTTTTTTTTGATACAGAATCTTGCTCTGTCACCAAGGCTGGAGTGCAGTGGCACAATATTGGTTCACTGCAACGTCCGCTGCCCAGGTTCAAGTGATTCTCGTGCCTCAGTCTCCTGAGTAGCTGGGATTACAGGCAGGTGCCATGACACTCAACTAAGTTGGTTTTTTTTGTATTTTTAGTAGAGAAAGGGTTTCACTATGTTGGCCAGTCTAGTCTCTAACTCCTGACCTCAAGTGATCTGCCTGCTTCAGCCTCACACAGTGCTAGGATTACAAGCATGAGTCACTGCATCCAGCCCCATCCTAGTTTTATGATACTGCAATTATCTAAAATTATTCTAAGAGGCACATGAAATTTTCATGACAAAATGAACATGCTACTGGCTTAATTAAAAAAATCATACCCTATTCAGGAGAAATAGTCTATGTATGTGACAAGTATTATAATAAAATTAAATAATAGTGTTTAAAATCTCACATAGGTTAGTTTTTAATAATCCATTTTTAGATAGTGTTCAGGTAGAAAAAAGATACTTCTTCACTGGTTGTTAAACCATTTAAAATAACACTGCTTCATCGTATTTTCAAAGACACTAAATTTTACGAAAGCTTTATGACAAAGAAGTCATAAAGACTACCATCCATAACAGGCAGCCAGAATTTTAAAAATATTATTACAAAAGAGACAACATAACGAATTAAAGAAATAGTATTATTTTTCATAGTACAATAGGCATTGTCACTGTTAGTAGAGATACTCCATTTATACAGCCTAAGTAACTGTAACATGATCAAAGAGAAAGACCAAGAGAAAAGAAAATGGATTCCTTGAAGGATTATAATGTGTCATTGTTAATTTTAATTTTATTGCAAAATAGTTGCCCTTTGCTCCAGCAGGGAGGCTCCCAGCCTGAATGACAAGTAGTTTCATCAATCACTTGGTACATTGCTATCTCTGGGCTGTAGGTCTTTGATTTATATAATTTTATCCAATTTTAAATACAAAAGTGTCTTCTGAATGTGAACAAAAAATATTGTATTCAAAATTGTTCAGACAGAAAGATGAAAGCCCTTTTCTTTTTTTTTTTTTTTTTTTTTTTTTTTTTAAAGAATGGTAATACTGGATGGCGCAGCAGCGGCTCACACCTATAATCCCAGCACTTTGGGAGGCCGAGGCCGGCAGATCACCTGAGGTTAGGAGTCCGATACCAGCCTGGCCAAAATGGTGAAATCCTGTCACTACTAAAAATACAAAAATTAGCCAGGCATGGTGGCGCATGCCTGTAATCCCAACTACACAGGAGGCTAAGGCAGGAGAATCACCTGAACCCGGGAGGCAGAGGCTGCAGTGAGCTGAGATTACGCCATTGCACTCCAGCCTGGGCAACCGAGTGAGACTGTCTCATTAAATAATGAATGACAGTATCACTCTACAACATGTCCTACTTCAAATGATTATTCTCGATTTCTTTTTTTTTTTTCCTTTTAGCCTTCTCAGACCAAAGATTCTCTATTTCTAAAAGGCTAATACATCATTCTCTTAAAAGGACCCAAGTGTTTCTCAAACAACCACTGCTCAGAGTCTGAAACCAACTCCAGACATCAACATCACATCCACTAAAGAGAAGCCATTTTATTATGCTGACAAGATAGACTGAAGAATGCTATTCTATTTGAGACCCTTGGGGAACTGGCAGAGATTCTGTAGTGGGCTGAATGCACATTTGTTTTCTAAGGCAATTCAATGCTCCACTTAAGAGATACCCAAGAATTTTAATAGCCAACAATTTATATTCTGTGTGACTTAGCACAAAAGCTCCAATATAATCCAGCATATTATAAAAATTCTATGGTTAAGTTGCATGTTACCACAAAAGTCAACTTTTTGGTTTAACTGTTAATTAATTACTGACCAAACTATGATTTATCACTTAGTAAAAATAAAAAAGCAATAAAAACAACAATGAAAAGCATCATTGTATTTTCCTTTGTGTCTTCTTCCAAGGCCTTACAGTACCTAGACTTCTTTTATTCCTTCTGCAGAATTCTAGTCTGTTGTCTTGTTTGAAAAACAAACCTAAAGTCTACTTGAGACTACTGTCTGATTTTTCTGAATAAATCTGAAAAATTCAGCACTGAAATTAGAAGTGAACATAATGAAAACAATTAGGCTTACATCAACAAACCACTGATACAACAGAATTTTATACTATTATGAATTATTTTTACAAAGGGATAGTAACATATTTAGGCTTAAATCTATGTACTACCTCATGAGAGATTCGCCGCTGTTCCATATATGCCATAAACTGTGAACTAAGGCTGTCTGAGTCCGGTCCCTTGAGCTGTCTCACCTCGTCCTCTTCTTCCTCTGCGGTACAGCTGTCTATGTAGTCAATCTGATCCAGGTCATGTTCCACTGTATACACCACACACACACACACACACAAGAAAAAAACACAGAAATTAGTCAAAAAAAGACATTTACTTTCCTTTTCCCCAAGATTTTCTATTTTAAAAGTGGGAGGGATGATAAAAACTTTAAATTATATAAGTCTTTTTTTTTTTTAACTGTTTTATGTCCAAGGTAAATCATATAAGTGTTTCTTTTTTAAAAAATTTATTTATCTTTTATTATTTTTTTTTTTTTTTTGGAGACAGGGTCTTGCACGGTTATCCAAGCTGGAGTGCAGTGGTGCAATGGCAGGTCACTGCAACCTCTGCTTCCCAGGTTCAAGTGATTCTCATGCCTCAGCCTCCCAAGTAACTGGGACTATAGGCACGTGCCACCAAGCCTGGCTAATTTCTGTATTTTTAATAGAGATGGGGTTTTACCATGTGGGTCATGCTGGTCTCAAACACCTGTGCTCAAGCGATACACCCACTTTGGCCTCCCAGAGCGCTGCAATTATAGACATAAGCCACTGCACCAGGCACATAAGTGTTTATTATTTAGTTCGTGGCCACTCAAACAAATAGTCTCCAGAAAACCTTAGTCCTAGTTAACTATAGAATGTTGTAGTTGATGACAATTACTGAAATACATAGACCTCTAACATCTTTCTTTGGACAGCTCCTTACTGTTTTAAACACAGCAGTTTGAGTTTGTGAGACAAAGAGAGAAGACTAATTTTTGTTTGTTTGTTTTGAGATAGAGTCTCCCTCTGACGCCCAAGCTAGAGTGCAGAGATGCAATCTCAGCTCACTGCAACCTCTGCCTCCCTGGTTCAAGCAATTCTCCTGCCTCAGTCACCTGAGTAGCTGGGACTACAGGCGCACGCTGCCTGGCCCAGTTAATTTTTTGTATTTTAGTAGAGACGGGGTTTCACCGTGTTGCCCAGGCTGGTTGCTAGCTCCTGAGCTCAGGCAATCCACCCGCCTCAGCCTCCCAAAGTGCTGGGATTATAAGGATGAGCCACCGCGCCTGGCTGAGAAGACTAATTTTTAAAGTCTGAAAAGTGCATCTTCTTGTATGATTTCATGTTTTAGGTTTGGGGCTTAATAATACCTCTGTGAGGAGATGGGAGGTGGAAAACCTAACACTGTCAACTCAAAACAAAATAACAGGCAACAAAAAAAAAAAAAAAAGAAAGAAAGAAAAGAAAAGGTAGGAGTAAACTGGACTTGAAGAGAAAGAAATACTTTGACTACTATGTCCCTTCCTGTAATTGCTGTCAAGTAAACACAGAGAAAAAAGATCAGAACAAAGATTTTCCTATTTGCAAAATTATTTGCTAGAGGTCAGCAATGTAGATAATTATAATAGTTTATGGATGGGAAGGGATTCATTTGAGGAATTTTTTCTTAAAATGCTTTAGGGTGAGGAGAAGTATATAAATAAGATTCATCCACATAATTGGTCATCTGCTAAGTTTGAGAATACCCACTATTTTTTTTTTTTTCTGAGATGGAGTCTTGTTCTGTAGCCAGGCTGGAGTGCAGTGGCGTGATCTCCACTAACTGCTTTCCGGGTCGTGGTTCAAGCAATTCTCCTACCTCAGCCTCCCAAGTAGCTGGGATTACAGGCACAAGCCACTATGCCCAGCTAATTTTTGTATTTTTTAGTAAAGACAGGGTTTCACCATGTTGGCCAGTCTGGTCTTGAACTCCTGACCTTGTGATCTGCCCGCTTTGGCCTCCCAAAGTGCTGGGATTACAGGTGTGAGCCACCGTGCCCGGCCAATTTTTAAGCTTTAAAGGAATAAAACAACTCCTTAAAATGGCACACTAGAAAAAAAAAACTTGCTACTAAGATGGTTTCTCTGGAGACGCATTAAACCACAACCCATTATTTTTATGATGTTCTACAGGCTGCCTAAAAATCGCAGTTGCTTTTTTTGCAACAATGAACTTGGAGAAGCCTATTTCTCAATTCAGTCTTCTGGTTCAATTATTTATAAATAATCCTGTAAATGTAATTAATATAAAAATAAATTTTGAGTTATTAGTTTTATTAATAGCTACAAAGGACGGAAAGGTTATAAGTTTACATCCACATTAGAAACCAAGTACATAAATGCATTTTTTAAATGTGCTAAAACTTGTCTGACTAAATAAATGGTTTATATTATGACCATTTCTGAGGAAAGCAACTTTACTTCTTCATACAATCTAGACCAGTGTGGCCAAAGAGAAAAATAACGCAAGCCATAAAGGTGAACCACGTATGTCATTTGAAATTTTCTAGTAGCCATATTTTTTTAAAGTAAAAAAAGTAGCATTAATTTTAATAATATATTTTACATTGTCCATATAATCAATGATAAACATTACTATTTTATATGCTTTTTTTCAGATCTTCAAAATCTGACATGTATTTTATACTTAAATACATATCAATTTGGAAAAACCAAATTTCTCTTTTATTTTTTTTGAGACACAGTCTTGTTCTGTTGCCCAGGCTGGAGTGCAGTGGCGCCACCTTGGCTTAGGCGATTCTCCTGCCTTAGCCCTCCCAGTGCCTGGGATTACAGGCATGCACCACCAAGCCCTGCTGATTTTTTTTTCTTTTGTAGTTTTAGTAGAGAGGGGGTTTCACCATGTTGGCCAGGCTGGTCTTAAATCCCTGACCTCAAGTGATCCGCCTGCCTCAGCCTCCCAAAGTGCCTGGATTACAGGAGTGAGCCACCACATCCAGCCTAAAAAAATCACATTTCAAATACTGAGTAACCACATTTGGCTAGTGGCTACCGTACCAGCACAGATCTTAACATTATTTCAAGTCTTAAATAAACTGATGGGGAAAGATGTCTCATATGAGAGAAAAATTTAAAAGAAAACTACTGAAATGTAAATGAAATGATGATGACAGGAGTAAAGAATATAAGATGGCAAGGAAGGCCGGCTCGGTGGCTCACGCCTGTCATCCTGGCACTTTGGGAGGCCAAGGTGGGTGGATCACCAGGTCAGGAGATTGAAACTATCCTGGCCAACACAATGAAACCCCGTCTCTACTAAAAAGTTGGGCGTGGTGGCAGCTGCCTGTAATCCCAAGTCCTCGGGAGGCTGACAGGAGAATCGCTTGAACCCTAGAAGGCGAAAGCTGCAGTCAGCCAAGATCGTGCCACTGCACTCCAGCCTGCATGACAGAGTGAGACTCTGTCACAAAAAAAAAAAAACAAAAAGATGGTAAAGAATAGGACAGGTAACCATTTAATTGAAATCATCACTAATAAATGAAAGCTCTCCTCGGATAAGTAATAGATTTCTGGAAAATCAAAGTCATTTTCTTATAACTGGCCCTCAAAATTTAAACATGAAATTAAACATTAAATTCAAACCAATTCAAGCAATACAGAATAGAATGCGAAAATCAAGAGTCTGCTTCAGAAGTATAAGCAAGTAGAAAGAGCATTGCTTGCTAATGAACTACAAATTTTTTAATGCCAGAATAAGGAAAACTGAGATTCAGATGCCCTTAAAAAGCATCTGACAATTCCAGATAAAGAAAGGGTAAACACTAAAAAAACAAAACGCACAAAATCCTAGATGAGATCAAGTCATGATCATAGCAAGAATCTCAAAAAGGGAGAGTGGTACTTCAAAACGTCGTGGTTAAATCAAGATTAACAAAGATCTACTCCAGGTGTACTATCTCTGATAAAGTTTCCTCCCACAATGAAAACAAACGGGAAATACCGTATTTTAACTCTAAGACTGAAACCAGAAATCGCAGTTTCATCCCAATGGAAAATAATTTTTTTCAATCGTGTATGAAAACAAGTCTTTAAAAGAAGAGTGAAGAAGCTACAGATACAAGAACAAAAGGAGTGGGTGTGAAAAAGACAACGTAAAAAAGTTAAATGATTACAAACACTTTATATGTCACCGGAATCATGTTTACCTCCACCATTTGTTACTACTAAACTGCCCCGATTCTCTTGGTACTGGCTTTCTCTTCGTAGTCTTTGTTCTTTAGTAATCTCTGCTACTCGAAGAGGCAGATCTGAAAATTCATCTGTAGGCTTAAAAAAGAAGCAGAAACATTAAAAACAATCATTTTAGAGCATGGCGGCTCATGCCTGTAATCCACGCACTTGGGAGAAGGAAGCAGAGGGATCACTTGAGGCTAGGAGTTTAAGACCAGGATAGGCAACATAGCAAGACCAGGATAGGCAACATAGCGAGACCAGGTCTCTTCAAGGAATTTAAAAATTAGCTGGGTGTGTTCACGCATGCCTGTAATCCTAATACTTGGGACGTTGAGGTGAGAGGACCGCTTAAGCCCAGGAGTTCAAGGCTGCAATGAGACAGGATTCCACCACTACACTCTAGCCTGTGTGACAAAGAAAGATCCTATCTCAGGAGAAAAAAAAATCTGGGCTTGCGTGGTGACTGATGCCTACAATCCCAATACTTTGGAAGCCCAGGAGTTTGAGACCAGCCTGGGCAATAGAGGGAGACCCCATCTCTACAAAAAAAAAAAGAAAAATTAATTAGCTGGGTGTGGTGGCATGAGCCTGTGGTCCCAGCTACTCAGGAGTCTGAGGTGGGAGGACTGCTTGAGCCAAGGAGGCTGAGGGTGCAGTGAGCCATGATCGTGCCACTGCACTCCAGCCTAGGTGACAGAGCAAGACTGTCTCAAAATATAAAAAAGATTCATGACTCCATAAATCTATATATACAGATAGATTTAAAATATTTACATATGTATCTGTATGGATACAGCCACATTTATGAACCCACCCACCAAGACACACAACCATAAGTAATTTCAAATTTCAAGTGGGATGTGGTCTAAAATTAATTTGCTTTTGATTCCCAATAAAACGTTATAAACAGGTTATTAGTCTTGCTAACAAAAGTTTATTAATAACTCAATGCATAGCTAAAATATTACACATCAGTAATTTTTCTTTTTTTTTTTTACTTTTTTTTCTTCTGTGGACATAGTAATTTTTAAGAGCAGAAAACATAATACCAATAATTTAAAAACCAGGAAAATGACAGAATTAGCTAGGAAGTTATTAATCTTGAGCATATGAATACTCTTCACTAAGGTTCTTGTCTCTTTACCCATCAGCCTAAAGTCCTGCTTGTTTTCTCACTCCTAGCGCCTCTGCTCAAGATTACCCAGCCTCTCAAATTTTAGGCTTCAGTTTCCACTAGCTCAGCTCCTGTTTGCCTTCCTATGATACGAAACTATTAAATGAGACAATGAGGTAACAGACAAGTGGAAATACAGGTGATAGAAAGCCGGTAAAGAAGCAGAACACCAGTTGTGGCAGTAGGACTCTGTGGGATTCTTGCCCCTCCCTTGACTTTTCTATATTTTGTGTAATGAGAAATTGAATCTAGTTAAGACACATTCCATTTTCATTATTTTATTTTCTCTTAATCAGGTGTTACAACACACAGAATATAAAAAACACTTACTTCATTCCCTGACCATCTCTTATCACCACTGTCCACACTATTGAAGCCTGAATCAAGGGCTCCATAAGGGCGACTTGAGTACAGTTCTTCATGGCTACGGGAAAGAGACTTTGTTACTGCAAAGTTTGTTATTTTAACAATTAACATTTAAATTAAACAGATGCAACTTTCTTAAAAACAAGAAATGTGGCACTCAGTCACTTTTAGAACTAAATGGGGTTTCTTTTTTTTAATATGAAAAATTCCAAATAAAAACAAAGTAAACAGAATAGTATGAGACCTGATGTACTCATTATTATCCAGCTTCAAAACAATCGCACCTCTGCAATTCTTGTTTGCCCAGTGAGGTGAGTTTATTAGGACTGTGCTTTCAAGCAAAATTTGAGAGGTTCCAAGAGAAGGCCTGAGGGGTTCTCTCTTTTGAGCAAAGCCCATAAACATTATTTCACTTTCACTCAAACATCTATCCTGCTTGTTTAAAGACCCCTGAATTTAATTCTTGCTACTTAAGATTACTCCATACTCGGGAGGCTGAGGTGGGAGGACTGCTTGAGCTCAGGAGTTTGAGACCATGCTGGGCAACGTATTGAGACCTTGTTTCAAAAAAAAAAAAGACTATTCCAGATGGTTGGGATTGCCAAGCAGATGACCTTATAAGTCATATGTTACATAGCTGAGGGACTCAAGACTTAAAAGATCCTGAAGTGATGTTAATGGTCAACAAATCCAACTTTTTACTCCCTGTAGAAAAATGAAACCCAAAAAGTATGAATGACTTGCCTTAAGCTAGTTAGCAGCAGAGGTAAAGTTAGTGTTCAAGTCACTCAGACCAGTAGTTTTCAACTGAAGGGCCCCAAAGGGACATTTGGAGACATTTTTGTTTGCCACCTTGGGAGGGTACTATTGGCATCTAGTGGGTAGATGCCAAGGATGTTGCTAAATGTCTTATAATGTACAGGACAGCCCACCACAACAAAGAATTGTCTCATCTAAAATGTCAATAGTGCCAAGGTTGAGAAGCCCGTAGAACTACACTTTGCCAGATCTAGGTAATCAACTTTACAATTAATACAAGCTTTCTGAGAATAACAGTGTTAAAACAGGTTATTTCCCTTTAGTCAAACATTCAGGCAAATTTAAGTATCCATTTTATTTGATTCTTTGTACAAGAAATATGATAGGTAAAGGAAAAGAATATACTTACCAGGAGCCAAAACCCAGTGGTCTCCTATCATAATCTGGCAGATCTGGAGCAATCTTACACGCTTGTATGTTCAGGTATTTAAATATGTGGATTTTGCCTTTTATACATATCTAAATAAAGTAATATAAATGTAACCAAATTACTATTCATCTGAAGTATGCTCATCATTATCAACTTTTTATATAATGTACACTGAGAATAGGAGGCACTTCTATCAAGTATATACAGTAATATTAAAAAAACTAATATTCTTATATTATTTAGTTTACCATTATTTTAGGTGTTTAACTGGTAAATATAAGTTTTCATTTTCTAGTCACTAATAAATTTCAGTAATATATAAAATAAATAATTTTTTATTATACTGTTCAAATACCAAGTTAACTTACTTTTTTTTTTTTTTTGAGATAGGGTCTTGCTCTGTTGCCAGGCTGGAGCACAGTGGCACAGTCTCGGCTCACTGCAACCTCCGCCTCCCGGGTTCAAGCGATTCTTCCACCTCAGCCTCCCTTCCTGTAGTTTGGGACTACAGGCACGTGCCAAACACCTGGCTAATTTTTGTATTTTCAGTAGAGACGGGGTTTCACTATGTTGGCCAGGATGGTCTCGATCTCTTGACCTCGTGATCCACCCGCCTCAGCCTCCCAAAGTGCTGGGATTACGGGCGTGAACCACCATGCCCAGCCTCAAGTAAACTTACCACACTGATTAGTCTACACAGTCAGAGATTTAAAGCATTTCTCCCCAACAGATTATATGAAGCAACTTTTACACTTAGGAATCCAACAATCATGTACAATTATATTTTTGATCATGCTTTCTTTGAGAGAGAAGAGCAGGAAAACATGAAACATTAAAATTACATATTTCTGTTGCTACTTGTTCCAGAAGTCAAAACACAAATTCTTGAGGCTTATAAGACCCTTCTATTGCTAGGAAGTTTACTCATTAAGTTTTATAGTTGCCATAAAGAGTAGCATACACAGCTGGGCACAGTGACTCTTGTCTGTAATCCCAGCACTTTGGGAGGCCAAGACAGGTGTCATCTGAGGTCAGGAGATCAAGACCAGCCTAACCAACATGGTAAAACCCTGTCCCCACTAAAAAAATACAAAAAATTAGCCGGGTGTGGTGGCAAGCACCTGTAATAACAAGTACTTGGGAGGCTGAGGCAGGAGAATTGCTTGAACCCAGGAGGCAGAGGTTGCAATGAGCCAACATCTCACTACTGCACTCCAGCCTGGGCAAAAAGAGAAAAACTCCTTCTCAAAAAAAAAAAAAAAAAGAAAAAAAAAAAAGAGTAGCATATGCTTGTATAAAATCATCAATAAATTACAGAGTAAAAAATAGCTAATTGAAAATAATGAGTTGGCAAAAATGTATAGGTTACAGGATGTCCAGCATCTACATGTAAAGCTACCTTATAATTATTACTATATAGCTTAATTTCAGTCACTGATAAATGACCAAACTGTCTAAACTAGGAATTTACGACTTTAGAACTAGGAAGGTTATAATAACAATGGTCAGGAAAAGAAATATACTGATTATTTTTTGCTCTGAAAGCTGAGTATTTTTATTTGTCTCGAGCATTTATGTTATCTACACTCAAATTGTACAGAAAAAAATTAAGAAATTAACTAAAATTTTACTAGAAAAAGATTAAGAAATTAAAATTGTATTAGAAAAAGATTTAGGGAAGAATTCTTCAATTTAAGAAGAATACCAATTTAGAGAAAGGAAAAACACTTCTAGAAACATTGTTTACCTTCTAATCCATTAATTCAAGGCTTCTAAAGAATACATATGTATGTAAATTTATTTTAAAAGAAATTATTTTCTAACAGAACAATAAATGTACAAGAAATTTTAAATTTCACCCTTTGTCAACAAAAGTCCATACCATGCTCACCATGGTTTACCTGTGCAGGAGGTGATTGCAGTGGATTGTTATCCAGGGTGATCATCTGTAGGTGCCTGAGGTTCCGATAACAAACAGGGATTACGGTAATTTTATTGCATGAGAAGTCTAACCGTATCAAAGGCAACTCTGCCAGCTCTGCATGAAGGTAAAATGAAAATGACCAATTAATGATGTTTTAAAACTAGAGAATTTTTCCAAAAGCTTCTAGTTAAATATCGTGATTTTAACACAGATATTTACTCCCATTCTCTTTTAGTGACTAACTGGTAGCAAAGTGGTATAAATAAGAAAAGTGGTAAAGTGGTACAAATGAGATCTAGTTGCCTATAGACAGGATTACTAATAACAAGCAAGCAGCTTTGACCCCCTCAGAACTATAGAAAGTCTCAGAAGCTGGAGGCCCTGATACCACAAAAAGGTGAGGGTAACAAAAGGATTAGATAACACTCTATATAAAGAACAGTTACGCCTGGGTCCACAGCCCCCACTAATACAGCTGGGGCGCTATCCTTCTCCAGTGTCCCCAGGAGTCACCAAGTTATTTTCTAGTGAAACTGAATAAAAAATGCTCTGAACTCAGAGATCCCAGGCACAATGGAAAGTCAGGATGAGTTGCCAGCTGAAATGGAGGAGTTAAGTCAAAGTCTACACGCTTAACAGTAAGACCTCAGCACCTTCCCGCCGCACCCTATCCTACTTCATCCCCAGGAATGGCAGTAGTTAAGAATATACACAATAATGTAGAAGAAATGGAGCTTCTTTCTCTGGATAAACTTCACAGTCCTGTATAAAAGGCCTTTATATAATGATATGGAATTTCTTCTAATAAAATACACAGCTTGCTACTTAATTACCATTATGCAATTTCTGCCCAGTATGCTCAGAACTTCTAATCAGTGATATAAAGTGCACAAGAAAGGAAATAAAATTAGAGTACCTCACTTGAATTGGCAGGGAACAATGTTTACATAATTATAGTAATGTGAACCTTGAATAACAGTTTAATCAAAAGTTGTGATAAAACTACACTGGGAAGATGGGAGGAGGGCAGTAAAAGCATGATATGATGACAGTGTAAGGAAATTAAATCCTCATCTATCACAACAGGAAGTTGACATAGGGGTCAAAGTTGCCCAAACCAGCAGTATCTATAAAAACATATCAATTAGACATATGTCAGCAGTCCAGGCACTGTGGCTCATGTCTGTAATCTAAGCACTTTGGGAGGCTGAGGTGTGCAGACTGCCTGAGCCCAGGAGACCAGCCAGGCAACATGGCGAGACCCTTGTCTCTACAAAACAATACAGAAATTTCTGGGTGTGATAGCGCATGCCTGTAGTCCTAGCTACCTGGAAGGCTCAGAAGGGAGGATGGCTTCAGCCCAGGGAGTTCGAGGCTACAGTGAGCTATGATCATGCCATGCACTCCAGCCTGGGCAACAGAGTAAGACCCTATCTCAAAAAAAAAAAAAAAAAAAATCAATGACTTTAATGAAGGTGCATACTTTTGGCCATTGAAACTGGTGTGTAGGGATGTTTGAGGCAGGGGAATTATACTATTTATTTTTCTTCTTTTTCTTGTTTTTTGTTTGTTTTCATACTACTTATTTTAAGCTTAATATTTTTTGACTGATGTAATATCTTATTTGGTAAAAATTAAAATTAATTTTAAATCAAAATGGCAATATAACAAAAAAGATATGATATCTACCAAACTGCAATATGTTAGAAATTACCAATTAAGTAACACCAACTTCTACATTATTTAATGTGGAATAAAGCTTCACCTGCCATCTCATTTCAACATATGTGCTGAGATTATAAAAGAAACTGTTAAAAAAAAAATGTAACTATTTGTGTGATAAATGCTTTCGTCAGCAGTCTACAATCAAAATAAGATACAGAAATAAATTAGTTGATAAAACTATTAAACTTCAATTGTCATCTGAAACACTCAATTTTCATTTTGATTAAAACCTTAATATTTTCATTAATTGATTTCACACTAAATAAATATTATTATAAGAGTAAGTCTTTAAAGATCAACCATAGTAGGTGAGTCCTGAGTACAGAGATAACGCTAAAGAGAAATTTGGGGTTATAAGGTCCTAGAGGTTATGATTTTGGTTTTGCTGAGGGCCTTCATTTACATTCCTGAGTTGGTAGCAAACAGAATCAGGAGCAAATAAGGAAGGCCCTGAGGATAAACGGTGTGAAGGTTACTGGACAAGCCAAGTGAGAGGAAAGATATACAAGATTTTGGTTGCAGTAAGTATGTAAAGGTAGACTGAAAAGGTCACATTCTTACACATTTACTTGGAATCCAAGATGTCAAAGCTCCACTAGTATGTTAGAACTAAGTATTATGCTGAATCAAATTGGTGTAAATATTTGAATTCTACAGGGAAAGTAAAAATATCATTAGTTAATTCAACATTTATTGTGGCCAGGCGCAGTGGTTCACACCTGTAATCCCAGCATTCTGAGAGGCCCAGGCAGGTGAATCTCTTCAGACCAGGAGTTTGAGACCAGCCTGGGCAACATGGCAAAACCCTGTCTCTACTAAAATTAACTGGGCGTGGTGGCGAGTGCCTCTAGTCTAAGCTACCTGGAAGGCTGAAGTGGAAAGGATCACCTAAACCTGAGAAGTCGAGGCTGCAGCAAGCCATGTTTGTGCCACTGCACTCTAGCCTGGGTAATGGGAGTGAGACCCTGTCTCAAAATAAACAAACAAAATATTTATTGTACACTGTAAGTCATATTTTGTAAAAGAACCTAGAAAATCACTGTCATGAAAATATCTTCAGAAGATTCCTTACTTTTCTGGAATGTTTGCCAATAAATTTCTGTATTTGATTCAAATTAATCTACAGAATAGTGGGGAGGAAAGTAAACGAGAGCACAGATGAAACAAGACTTGCCGTGAGCTGATAACTGTTATTGCTGGGTGATGAGTAGAAATATATAAGAAGAAATATATATTCTGGATCTAATAAAATAATAGTTTTCATTTTAATCTTCTTTTCCACAGCTTTTTGTTTCGTGAATTTGTGAAAGACTGATAAATCACACTTAATTTGTTTAATCACTTTTATCATTCAAATACACGTATCGGCGCTTGCAGTCAGCCTAAGATAACCAGTCTCTTAGTGCAGTCTTCCACCCATTTATCATTCACACTACACATCACCTCCACAGGGTTCATTAGCCTCTGTCCGAACATCTCCAGTGATGGGTGAAGTTAAGTTCAGGTCAAAGTTCATTTTTAAGTTGAGTGCTAACTGTGGGAATGTTTTTCATTATACTATACTATCCCCTTACCCAAACATGTTACATTTCCCCCAAACAGTCATGCTTACTGAAATTTTCAGTGACCCTACTCTAAGTCATCGATTACATCAGTTGACAAGAGGTAAAAATAAAATCAAAGGACAACAGTTATCAAAACTTTTCATTGAAGAGGCTTTTAAAATCCACAATGAAACAGATAACACTATTAAGTAAACCATTAGATTTCAAACACTGGATGTAACACACACACACATTCATTCCTCATTCTCATTCTCAATCTCTCTCTCTCTCTCTCTCTCTCCTTTTTTTTTTTTTTTGGACAGGGTCTCATTCTGGTGCCCAGGCTAGAGTGCAGTGATGCTACCACAGCTCACTGTAGCCTTGACCTCCCGGGCTCAGGGACTCCTCTCACCCCAGCTTCCTGAGTGGCTGGGACTACAAGCATACGCCACCCCACTGGGCTAATTTTTTAATTTTTTGTAGAGATAGACTCCCTGTGTTGCCCAGGCTGGTCTCAAATTCCTGGGCTCAAGCAATCCTCCCTCTTCTGCCTCCCAGTGTTGGGATTACAGGCATGAGCCACAGCACCTAGCCTGGATATAATCCTTATACATTTTTGTCTTGATTGGTCTGAGAGAGCTTTAAAATAATAATAATAATAATAATAATAAACAATTATTTCATAGTTTCTTACCTTCAGGTAAATGTACTAAGTGATTTCTTCTTACATTAAGGTCTCTCAAGGCCTCCAGGTTACCAATTTGGGAAGGGATAGTTTGAATTTCATTGCAGCTCACATCCTATTTTGAAAAATACAAAATAAAGATTATCCTAACATTACAAACTTGTCTGCTTTAAACTGTCTAGAAAATTAGATATGTTTGGTAGACCTTCTGGAATCTTACTTAATAGCTTAATTCAATGGTTCTGAAAAGAGACTACCTACAGATTCCAAGATTAATAAATTCAGAATACCATAATTCTAAGATCAGCCAAAATAATTTGTAAACCCATAATTTATGTGTAACAGAGGGAAGCTGCCTAAGTTAATAAAACCCCTAACCTGCCACATTAACACTTAAAATCTTCCAATACGACTAAAAGAAAATAATACATTTACTATTTAGAAACGACCGCTTGCCGCCGGGTGTGGAGGCTCACGCCTGTAATTCTAGCACTTTGGGAAGCCAAGGTGAGTGGATGGCTTGAGCCCAGGAGTTTCAGACCAGCCTGGGCAACATGGTAAGGCCTCATCTCTATTTTCTTTTTTAAAAACAGCAAAAAGAATAAAAAAAGACTGCTTGCCAAAAGTTTCAATAAGCTTCAAACATTATTTTTTAATTTTCTCAAAATATGCTTACAGAAAATACTGTTTTTACTTTTCCTTCCAATTAATAAATAGAATCAGAAGCTAGACTTTTTTTTTTTTTTTTTGAGATGGAGTCTTGCTGGTGTCACCTGATCTCGGCTCACTGCAAGCTCCACCTCCTGGGTTCCAGCAATTCTGCCTCAGCCTCCCAAGTAGCTGAGACTGATTACAGGCACGCGCCACCATGCCCAGCTAATTTTTGTATTTTTAGCAGAGACGGGGTTTCACCATGTTGGCCAGGCTGGTCTGGAACTCCTGACCTCAGGTGATCCACTTGCGTCGGCCTCCCAAAGTGTTGGGATTACAGGCGTGAGCCACCGCACCGGGCCAGAAGCTAGATTTCTTAGTCCAATGCTCTAGGCATTAAAAGAGTTCTAGAAGAAGTTGAAAGGATATAAGTTCAAATCCTAGCTAGAAAAAAAAAAGTTGAAAGGATAGAAAAATTAAGTCTGAGCCAAAAGGTAATATCAATGTATAATCTCTCAGAAAACACGCATGTTGAAAACAGCAGTTTGCTTTCACTTAATGAAGAGGAGAAAAAGAAAGATGCAATAAGGATGTTGCTGAAAGACCATCAGATGGGAATGGAAAACTTCAGGGACACTTTTTTTTGAGACAGAGTCTCACTTTGTCACTCAGGCTGCAGTGCAGTGGTGCAGTCTTGGCTCACCGTAACCTCTGTCTTCTGGGTTCAAGCGATTCTCCTGCCTCAGCCTCCCAAGTAGCTGGGATTACAGGCGCCTGCCACGAGGCCCGGCCAATTTTTGTATTTTTAGTAGAGACAGGGTTTCACAATGTTGGCCAGGCTGGTCTTGAACTCCTGACCTCAGGTGATCTGCCCGCCTCGGCCTCCCAAAGTGCTGGGATTACAGGTGTGAGCCACTACACCCAGCCAGGACACTAATTCTTATTCTGCCACAAGTTCCTTATATGACTGAGGATATCAATTAACCTCTTTTGTAGAAAACGAAAAGCAGCTTCTGTAACACGTATCTGTCTTTTAAGTATTTAGAACTGAGTAAGTAGAAACGAAAAGTTTAAATGATTTGAAAATAAGACTTTGAATTATAGTTTACTTCTAGTACATGTTTTTAACCCAAGTTCTGAAGAAATGCTGATAAACATTCATTCTGATACTTATTTCCTAGGTCTAACTGGCTCCAAAAGTAGTGGTCTAGAATCTAGACTCTAGTTTTAATATATTTGTGGATTTTCACATGTAACCTCTCAATCTACCTGGAAAAAATGATCCAACTATATTCCATATGTATTAATTTTTTATTTATGATAATCATTTGTTAACAAATCTACATGTAACCATACCCCTAAATCCTAATGGACAATCATAATTGTATTTGACCACTTCAAAACAAGTTAAGGTAGTCTGGTTTCAAATACTACTTCTGTTACATAACCTTAGGCAAATTATTTAACCTATTTGAGTGCAAGCTTCTCAGCTATAAAATGAAAATAATTTTAGTAATCAATTCATGACACTATTATGGTGATTAAGTGAGAAAATTGTTATTCCCATGCTCTGAAGGTAAATACTCAAGAAGTGATTTTATTTTATTTTCATTCTATTTATTTATTTTTAAAACAGTGTTTCACCATGTTGGCCAGGATAGTCTCAAACTCCTGACCTTAGGTGATCCACCCACCTTGGCCTCCCAAAGTGCTGGGGTTACAGGTGTTAGCCACCACGCCCGGCCAGAAGTGATTTCATTTACAAAAAGTGGTAGAAGGATACAATTAAGTATCTTAGAAAATACATGGCAATGAAGTCTATTTCACTTTAGAGAATGGGAAATAGGTTCTAAAGATATAATGTAAGGCAAAAAAATAACCTGACCTTCGTAATGCCACTCTCCAATAGGAGCTAATCAAAAGTCAGAATATTGATGATACAAATAAATTTAGTTTGAAAAATTCAAATATATTAACATATCTCAAAAATTTAACGACATAGAAATCATTTAATATTGGCTAGAACATAACTCTAATGACCTTTCCCATCTGTGTGGGCCTATTAGGCTTGTACTTTCAGTTATTTCTTAATACTTTCAGTTATGTCAACCACTTGAGTACTGAAAATTCAGTAAATGATTCATTAGCAATACTAGAAAATCAGTCAAAAACGTATCTTAATAATCAATCTTTGCCATATAAAAGAGTATGGTATGACTTTGGATACACCTCTCTCTCCAAAGTTTCATACACACACACACACACACACATGCTGGATGATAAAAATTATTAACTTACAAGTTCCATCAAATGTCTGAGGTGTCCAATTTCTTCTGGAAGTGACACCAATTTGTTATTACTAGCAATTAAGACTTTCAATGGTAAATTACACAGGTGTACCGGCAATGTTGACAGCTGGTTCCGACTAAATGGGTAAGTAGAGAGAAGAATCAGAGCTCACTACTGAAGAAAAGTTTTCCATCTTTCTCATTCTATACTCAGTAAAATAATAAACATAGTCCTGCAAGAAACAAACAGGGTATTGGAGTTCTAGCCTTCATTTTATTGGTGGTCAGCTCTGCGGCTGAACTTAATCTGCATCTTACAAAGATTCCTCATCTGTAAACTGAAGATCTTAGTATCTCCCTACTTATCTTCCAGGGCTCTTGCACAATAAAACTCCTTTGTAAGTAATTAAGTACTATACAAACACAGTATCATTTTATTAAAGTTTATGTAGGAAAAGATTTTTCTAAAGGTGGATAATATCATCCTCCTTCCTTCTGAAGAAGAGTTATAAACAAAACTTGTAATCTACTTCCCTCATCATTACAATATTACAATCAAATGCACATAAATGATTAAAATATAGCTCTATGGGAAAAAAGCAAGCTGTGATTTCAAAGATCATACCAACTAAATTACAGGTAAATAATGTTTACTTACACAAAAACATGCAAACCAGAACTAAAAGTAAAATAATAAAACACATCTATCAAGACAAAAATAAATCAGATTTTTATGTATGTAGATTTAATCTCTTAATCCTTAGGACCAATTCCCTCTCCCTTTTTAAGATCTTTTACTGAGATCATGAGCCTTTAAAACTTTTTAGTCCAATAACAATTCCACTCCCAGACATCTATCTTAAGGAAAAAGTAAACATTTACGTACAAAATTCTCTACTGATATTATTTTTATCATGGTGAAAAACTAGAAGAAACTAAAGATCCCAGAGGAAAATATATTTTCAACAGTATGTAAACTGTACAACAAAATAATCATGTACGAAAGTTTTAAAGAATGTTTCATGACAAGGGGAAAACTCATTTAAAAATTTGACTAAAAGCCTGGAAAAACAGAAGGAAATGATCACTTATAAAATTCAGATACACTCTGATGAATTTCCTTTATACTTTTCCACATCTACACATTACCTTCAAAGAACATTTGCAAATTTTATAGTGAAATAAAACAACAAAAGAGATGTGAAAATGGAGTAAACGAGATGAATAAATGCATTTATATATTCAGAACTTAATATGCAAACATGGTCACAAGAAATAAAGTAATTTCAGATCTACTATTCTTATTTGACGAAGCTAATTAGAAAGGGTAATTGGAGAAGCACTGCTACAAGACTGCTGCAAGCCCATTAGGCAAATGGCTAGTAAGATCTGTTAATTACAGGCAACTCCAACTAACAACAGCTGACTTACAATGGCTTCATGATGGTGAGAAAGCAATACACATTCAGGAGAAACCATACTTTAGTACACTATCCAATAAATTATACGAGCTACGGAATACTTTATTATAAAATAGGCCTTGTGTTAGATGATTTTGCCCAGCTGTAGCCTAATGTTAGTGTTTTGAGCACATTTAAAGTAGGCCAGGCTAGGCTATAACGTTTGATGGATGATGTGGGAAATGCATTTTCAACCTAGATGGGTTTGCTGGGATGTAACCCCACTGTAAGTCAGGGAGCAACTGTATTGCAAAGCCAAAGACAGAGAAACTGGAGAGACACAGGAAATGCTGTTAATATACCCTAAGAGCACATACAGAAACTCCCGATATGATTAGATAACATATACACAGGTAAATATTTTAGTGAGAGGGGAAAACTGAAAAGACCACATAAAATGAAAAATTTAAAATAAGAAAACAATATTCTTACCTGATATTTAAGAACGTTAGAGCTTGTAGGTTTAGAATTGCCTCTGGAATATACCGAATACAATTTTGGTACAAGTTGAGATTTTCAAGAGAAACAAAGTGACACGCTTCTATAGGAATTTCTGAAAGGCGATTTCGTGACAGGTCTAAAAGAAACATTAAATTAGGTTTAAAATCAGTCCTTGGAACTTATTTTATTGAAATGTTGTGATTTTCCACATATGCTAAAAAATAAAATGATTACTCTTTAAAAGTAATACAACTTCTAAGGCATATCTGCTTACAAATTATATCAAAGATCGTATCAGTCAGTTCCAAATATCCTGAAACAAATAGATCCCTAAAATCCACCTTCCTAAAGGTACAGAAAACATGCTGAGGTTTTTGAAAAGCAAAACAAAAAATACTGTCCCTTTATTTACCAAGGATGATCAAGGTCAGGTCAAAACCACTCAGGAACCATCTTTGCTCCCAATGGCCAAAGATGAGGCAATCTGAGCTTTGATAAAGACGACTGCAATAGACTGAAATTTATCACATATATTGAACTACATGAGTTTATGATATACACCCAAAAAAGATAACAGAGAACTAATACATTATCTTGTACAGTGGTGATATGGTTTTGCTGTGTCCCCATCCAAACCTCAACTTGAACTGTCAGAATTCCCACCTGCTGTGAGAGGGACCCAGTGGGGAAGTAACTGAATCACGGAGGTCGGTCTTTCCCGTGTTATTCTCGTGATAGTGAATAAGTTCACGAGATCTTATGGGTTTATCAGGGGTTTCCACTTTTGCTTCCTCCTCATTTTCTCTTGCCGCCGCTGTGTAAGTGCCTTTTACTTTCCGCCATGATTCTGAGGCCTCCCCAGCCATGTGGAACTGTAAGTCCAATTAAACCTCTTTTTGTTACCAGTTTCAGGTATGTCTTTATCAGCAGCATGAAAACAAACTAATACAACTGAAGGAAAAATCAAACATTTGAGAAAATTAAGAGGAAAAATCAAACATTTATCCT
>CAUYLG010031156.1:0-28448 GCA_963573385.1 Cacajao melanocephalus | reverse complement strand
AAAGGAGGGAGGAAAGGAGGGAGGAAGGGAGGGAGGGAGAGAGGAAAGGAGGGAGGAAGGGAGGGAGGGAGAGAGGAAAGGAGGGAGGAAGGGAGGGAGGGAGAGAGGAAAGGAGGGAGGAAGGGAGGGAGGAAGGGAGGAAAGGAGGGAGGAAGGGAGGGAGGGAGGGAGGGAGGAAGGGAGGAAAGGAGGGAGGAAGGGAGGGAGGGAGGGAGGAAGAGAGGGAGGGAGGAAGAGAGGGAGGGAGGGAGGGAGGGAGGGGAGCTGCTCAGAGAGGCCAAGAAGAATCTAGACAGACAGGTCTGGCTGGGTGTCCCCATTCAAGCTATTCTCATTAGATCCAACCCTATTTGCCCAATTCTATTTCTGCATGCTGTCCTTACTTTGCAGAACCTAAGCATAAAAATAGACAATTTCCCCCCTATCTTTAGGTCTTCATTTTGAAGGCTTCCACGTAGACACAGTAAATAAGTGTGTCTGCCTTTTCTCCAATTGATCTGCCTTTTGCAATGTTTCATCAAAACTTGAGAGGACCAAGGGTTCCCCCTGGCACCTACACCAGTCACCCTATCCTTGGAAGTGGGGACGCTGGCACCACACAATGTGGATTCTGCTGGTGGTAAGGGAGAGACACTTTCAGGCAACAAACTTCGCCAGTGTCTACTTCCAAGTCTCTAATGTACACGTATGCAAGTTCATGGCTGCTACCATCTGCTAAGCCATGCCCCCAGTATTGGACCTTCAAGGTTTTTTTTTTTTCTCCCCAATGAATAGTGATATGACATGCATTTCTCTTTCTTCTTTCTCTCCCTTCCCATCTTCCTTCCTTCCTCCCTCCCTTTCTCTTCTCTTTTTCCTTCCCTCCTTTCTCCCTCCCTTCCTTTTCTTCCTTCCTTTCTTTCTTCTTTCTTTTCCCTCCTTCCCTCTCTCCCTTCCTTCCTTCCTTTCTCCTTCCCTCCCTTCCTTTTCTTCCTTCTTTCCCCTCTCATTCTTCTTTCTTTGCCCTCCTTCCCTCCCTCCCTCCCTTCCTTCTCTCCCCCCACCCCTCCTCCTCTCTCTCTCTCTTTTTTTCTTGTTTTTAAGACAGGGTCTCACTCCCATCACCCAGGCTGGAGTACAGTGGCACGATTACAGCTCACTGCAGGCCCAAGCTCCTGGGCTCAGGTGATCCTCCCACCTCAGCCTCCCACAGGTGCGTGCCACCACACCCAGCTACATTTTAAAACTGTTCTGTATAGACAGGTTCTTGCCATGTTGCCCAGGCTGGCCCTGAACTCCTGGGCTCAAGAGATCCACTCACCTCAGCCTCCCAAAGTGCTGCAGTTACAGGTGCGAGCCACCTCATCCGGCCACTTTTCTAAACAACAAAACAAAACAACTGAATGTTTTACAACCCAATTTTTATTATTTTCATTTTCCAGTATTTTTATAGTTTGTTTTCTAAGAAAAGGAACTCCAGTCAGAAAATCCTTAATTGGTACTGCTACATGGATTCCAAAAAGCAGGATTTTTGAGACAGAGTCTCACTCTGTTGCCCAGGCTGGAGGGCAGTGGTGCAATCTCAGCTCACTGCAACCTCCACCTCCCAGGTTCAAGTAATTCTGCCTCAGCCATCCAAATAGCTGGGATTACAGGCATGTACCACCACGCCTGGCTAATTTTTGTATTTTTAGTAGAGACAGGGTTTCACTGTGTTGGCCGGGCTGGTCTTGAACTCCTGACCTCAGATGATCTGCCTGCCTTGGCCTCCCAAAGTGCTGGGGTTACAGGCACGAGCCACAACCCCTGGCCAAGTTGCTTTTTTTGTCTGCTTACTTAATAGTGGAAAAAAAGAGAGTCTCATTTTATTTTCCTTTTTTTTTTTTTTTTTTTTTTGAGACGAAGTCTCACTCTATTGCCCAGGCTGAAGTGCAGTGGCGCAATCTCGGCTCACTGCAACCTCTGCCACCCAGGTTCAAATAATCCTCCTGCCTCAGCCTCCCAAGTAGCTGGGATTACAGGCGTGAGCCACCGTGCCCGGCCAGTTGATATTTTCTCATTCACAAGATTAGTTCATTATGAAGTTTGCTCATTTTTATATTCTTTACTTTTCTCTCTAGCAAGTTCCTAGTTGACCCAACAAATCAGCAAGGCTCAGTTGGAAGCCTCCTAACCTTTCAACACAGAAATAACCTCAGTTTACTGTTCACATTTCCAACTGGCACCTAGTGCATTTCCACGTCGATTAAAAAATCTTCACAAAGACAAAAAGTAATACCTCATTAGATCCTGCGCTTGTATGGAATAAAGATTAATTTTTGAAAATGTAAAACTTGGAGTTTTAAACTACATCTTTTTTAAAACCGTGCTTGCTTATTTTCAAAATAATTAAAAACAAACAAAAGCAAGATTGCCGTTCCCAAAGTCTTCTATCTTTCTTTCCTTTAAATTTATTTTTAAAAGAAAAGCTAACAGCCGGGTGCAGTAGCTCACGTCTGTAATCCCAGCACTTTGGGAGGCCGAGGCGGGTGGATCACGAGGTCAGAAGATCGAGTCCAGCCTGGCCAAGATGGTAAAACCCCGTCTCTACTAACAATACAAAAATCAGCCGGGCGTGGTGGCGCGCGCCTGTAATCCCAGCTACTCCGGAGGCTGAGAATCGCTTGAACTTGGGAGGCGGAGGTCGCAGTGAGCTGAGATCGCGCCACTGCACTCCAGCCTGGGCGACAGAGCGAGACTCCGTCTCAGAAAAAAAAAAAAAAAAAAAAGGAAGAGAAAGAAAAGAAAAGCTAACAAATGCTCCTCTGCCACCCATCATCGCAGAATCAATGAGAGCTTCCCGCAGCCAGGAGACAGCGGACAATCAGGCTAGCCTCCCAGGGGCCAGAAGGGAGGTCGTACGGGAAGAGGCCCCGCGGGATGGGTCCACGCAGGGAGAGCCCACGCAGGGTGGGCGTATACAACGTGTGTCCACGTCTGGAGGGCCCGTTCAAGGGCAGGTCCCTGAAGGATGGGTGCACGCAGGGCACGTCCACACGGGAAGGTCCCTGCAGACAAGGGCCTCTGTACTCAGGGAGTGCCCACGCAGGGCGGGTCCGCGCAGTACAAGAGCAGCGGAGGAGGCCCAAGCAGGCCGTTTCCCGCCCCGTCCCCAGCCCACGCGGGCGAGCCACCGCGGAGGTACGCGCAGCTCAGATCCTAGCAGCTTACAAAAACAACCTTTTAAAAATGGAAACTTCAAGTAATAATAAAACTTTGTTTCCCTCTTTCAGAGGAGTGACTGATGTAGGACCGGACAGTCCCAGTAAGATTTCAGGATACGACGACAGGGGTCCGTGGGCAGGACTGTGAATCGCGCAGCTGCCAGGACTTGCGGAGTGACGTGCGCCGCTGCCAGGACCTTGCCGGTGGAGCGCACGGTTGCCAACACCAAGGCGGAGGAGCGCACCGCCGCCAGGACCCGGGCAGAGCAGCCCGCCGCGGCCGGGACCTACGGGTGCAGCACACGGCTGCCAGCATCTTGTCTGTGGAGCGCATCGCGGCCAGGACCTGCGGCTGCAGCACACCGCTGCCAGGACCTCGTCGGCGGAGCGCTCCGCGGCCCGGACCCCGCCCCGTGCGCGTCCCCGGCGTTGGCGTCGTCGTCCGGGTGCTGGTCTCCGTGCGGTCGCCGGCCTCCTCGCTCTCCGGCCCGTCCCAGCCGCTTCCGCGCCCTAGCCAGCCCCGCCGCCTGCAGCCCTGGCGCTCCCCGCGGGCCCCGCCGAGGCCGCCTGCGCCCTGTGCCAGCGCGCGCCCCGGGAGCCGGTGCGCGCCGACTGCGGCCACCGCTTCTGCCGGGCCTGCGTGGTGCGCTTCTGGGCCGAGGAGGACGGGCCCTTCCCGTGCCCCGAGTGCGCCGACGACTGCTGGCAGCGCGCCGTGGAGTCCGGCCGGCCCCCGCTCAGCCGCCGCCTGCTGGCGCTTGAGGAGGCGGCCGCGGCGCCCGCGCGCGACGGCCCGGCCAGCGAGGCCGCGCTGCAGCTGCTGTGCCGCGCGGACGCCGTGCCACTGTGCGCCGCCTGCCGCATGGCCGCGGGCCCGGAGCCGCCCGAGTGGGAGCCGCGCTGGAGGAAGGCGCTGCGCGGCAAGGTGCGCGAGGCGGGGTCCCGTGCCCGGCAGCCGACGGTGTCTTGCGCTTCTCCGTCCCCGCCCCGGTCCCCCTGAGCTCTGGGCCCTCCCTCCCCCACTACCCTTGTTCCCAGATTGTCCCCCTCCCCTCACCGCCACGGATCCCCCCTCCGGCGTATGTTGGGACCCTTCCTCCCGCGGCTTGCTTCCCCACGTTTCCTGCGTCCCTGCGTAGTCTGGTCCCTCACGCATCTTGGGGTCCCCTGCTGGACGGTGCCTTATCACCCCACCCCCTTCCCCCATAGGAAGCCCTCCCCCCCAGGGCCTGTCTTTGTGGTCCCCACCACCGGCTGTGCCCTGCCTCACCCTCATAGACCCCCTAGCTCCCACGGATTGACCCCTCCCCCACTCAGTGTTCCCTCGAGGGAGACACCAGTCCTCTCGCCCGCCTGTGTTCCACTGTGTCCACAGGCCTGGCCCGCCTTCTCGTTCGCTCTCGGGCCACCCAGCCCTCACCGCCCACCCCCTCCCCTCACCCATCCTTCAGAAACGCGCTCTGAGTGTCTGGCAGCAGCGGGTCCGGGAGCCTGGAGCCTTGCCCATGGCGGGTTGGTGTGGCACACACAGTAGGAAAGAGCAGCCAGCCTGGGGTCCCGCTCTGGAATACAGGCGAAGGCAGGCCAGCCAGTCTGTGCCCTGGGCGCTCCTCCTGCAGCGGGAGCTCCTGTCACCCGGCAGAGCCACCCCCATCCGGCTCAGGCAAAGCAGGGCGCAGGCCTTTGGTACAGACCGAGCTCACACTGAGCAGGGCCTCTTGCAGACACAGAATTCCTAAAGCCGCCTAGGCAGCCCCCTTAGCCCCGGCTCCCAGTTCCTTCTGAGTAGGTGTGAAGCCCAGGAAACCTTTTGACCGCCTGTCCTGCCCTAGGCAGCAGAGCTTCGAGGTTATCTCTGGGATGGTCAGACTGTACAGTGAGCTGGGGTGATGTCCCTCAGGACTGGGCCGGGGTGGGGGACCCAGACCTTCTGCCCACCCCTGGTGACCTTCCTCTCTTTCCAGGAGAACAAGGGGTCTGTGGAAATCATGCGGAAGGACTTGAATGACGCACGGGACCTGCACGGCCAGGCGGAGTCGGCCGCTGCGGTGTGGAAGGCAAGTGGGGGTCTGGGGCAATCTCGAATGAGGGGACCGCGGGCTCGGGCTCTAGACAAAGGGTCCACCAGGCAGGCCAAGCAGGCCAGGCCTCTGAACTGCTCAGCTGGTTGGTTGGAGGAGGGGTCTCTGGGCTTTAGTGAGCTTCAGGGTATTTTTCTAGGATGTGTCTGTATTTCTCAAATAGAATCTAGCTGGAGCCAGTGGAAGTCTCTTTTTTCTCCTCACATTTTAGCGGTAGGTCATAGCAGCATCAGATTTACTTTTTTTCTTCTTTTCAAGAGACAGAGTCTCATTTCATCACCCTGGCTGAAGTGCAGTGGCGTGATGGCAGCTGGAACTGGCCTCGGGCCATCCTCCCACCTCAGCCTCTGGGACCGTAGGCATGGGCCACCGCACC
Organism: Cacajao melanocephalus; assembly: GCA_963573385.1. Lineage (NCBI taxonomy): Eukaryota > Metazoa > Chordata > Mammalia > Primates > Pitheciidae > Cacajao > Cacajao melanocephalus. Next base: position 22,809 of record CAUYLG010031156.1, on the reverse strand, counting down.
TGGCTAATTTTAAAATGCTTTTCTAGAGATGGGGGTCTTGCTGTATTGCCCACACTGGTCTCAAACTCCTGGCCTTAAGTGATTCTCCTGCCTTGGCCTCCCAAAGTTCTAAATTTTTGTGTGTTTTTTTTTTTATTTTAAAACACATCTGTAACTTTCTGTAGTCATCTTGTTCCGATCTGAGAGTAGCTCATTAGTTTTTGGAGGCTGTAAGTCCAAGATCAAGGAACCAGCAGATTCTGTGTCTGATGAGGGCGCTTCCTGGTACATAGATGGTGTCTTCTCAGGGTGTCCTCACACGGTGGGAGGGGCGAGGGTCCCCCTGGAGTCCTTTGTATAAGGACACGGATTCCATTCTTGACAGCTCCACCCTCAAGACCTCACCTCCCAAAGGTGCCGCCTGCTGACACCATCACCTTAGGGATGAGGATTTCAGCATGGGGATTTGGGGAGGACACAGTCATTCAGACCACAGCAGTACTACTTATCCCAAGGGGACATTCCACTAGAGTTCTTTTAGGTTACTCGCCAGTAAAGCTTTTCAGTCATTTAAACTTTCTTTGGTGACTTTTTCCTCATGTGTAGTAAAGTCTGTGTTCCCTTTTCTCTGGGTTTCATAAATTCCTGCCTCCTCCTTTTAACCTGAAAGACAGAGTGCTTTTCCAAGCTGTACCTCAAGGCTGAGGCCCGAGTTCTTACCCAGCTTGAGGCTGAGGTGGGTACCCTGCGCTCCTGGTACAGCCCAGCCCTTGCCGGCTCTCCCAGGCCTGAGTGCAGGCCTCCCTCAGTCAGTGACAGGTGACGCAGGGGTCCCTGATGCCATTCGGACCCCTGGCACTCCACCCTGCCCTTGGGGCTGCTCTGAACTTCTCCCTGCCTTGTGAGCAGCCCACACTGCGCGGTGCAAGTGAGGCTGGAAGGCTTTGGGGACCTCCAAGTTTCCAGTAACCCTGTGTTACCCCCAAGGGACTTGCTTTGGCCACAGGTTTTAGCAGGTTGGAGCTTTTAATCTGTCCTGTTTTGGGGGCTGGTGGCCTAGATGCTAGGATGAGAGAAGCTGCCTAAATTGCAAGGAAGGAGTTTGCAACCTGTGGCATCTGCCAACCAGCAGACTCCAGCTGTCGTTTGCATTTTCTCTCAGCAGCAAAAGCCTTGGCCTCTCATGACTGTGGCTGTCACCGCCCTCTGTGGCCCAGGGCCAGGTGGCCATCCATGGATCTGAGTAAAGTCAGAGTAGCATCCTGGTTAGGGGTTAGCTGAAAACCAGCTGAAGAATGGCAAGTGTGAACACTTGGTTGAAGGTTGATGGGATGGTTTTCAGCCCTTGGGGTTCCGGTGTGGGCACAGCAGGGACAGGCTCTCTGGCAAGATGGATGTGTGTCCAGCCCAGACAGTCACAGCCTGACAGGCTTGAGACCTAGCAGGGCCACTCAAGGATTTACTGTCCCCTTGGCCATGGGAGATGAGAGAGGGACAGTCTTCACGTGCAGCCGAGTGCGGTGCAGTGTAGGGGAGAAATAACTCTACTTCTCCCCTTTTAGGTCCCAGGCTGGGCCAGAGAATTAATACGTAAGATAAACACACAAGATAAGCTGACGGGGCCAGGTGCAGTGGTACATGCCTGTAATTCCAGCAACTTGGGAAGCTGAGGTAGGAGGATCACTTGAGGCCAGGAGTTTGAGACCAGCCTGGGCAACATAGTGAGACCCCATCTCACTATGTCATTTGCGTTCTCTCTCAGCAGCAAAAGACTCCAGCCCAAAAGACCTTTTAATTAAAAAACAAAAATTAAAAAATTGCATGTGGTATTTCGCATCTGTGGTCTCAGCTACTTGGGAGGCTGAGGTGGGAGGATCGCTTAAGCCCAAGAGATTGAGGCTGCAGTGAGCTATGGTGGCACCACTGCACTCCAGCCAAGGTGACAGAGCGAAGCCCTCTCTCAAAAAAAAGTAAGATAGATTTAACGGGAGAAAAGCATAGGAATCTTTTTTTGTTTTTTTGAGATGGTGTCTTGCTCTGCCGCCCAGGCTGGAGTGCAGTGGCGCCCTCTTGGCTCACCACAACCTCCGCCTCCTTGGTTCAAGTGATTCTCCTGCCTCAGTCTCCTGAGTAAGTGGGACTTCAGGTATGTGCCATCACACCTGGCTAAGCTTGTATTTTTAGTGGAGATGGGGTTTCTCTATGTTGGCCAGGCTGGTCTTGAACTCCTGACCTGAAGTGATCGACCTGCCTCAGCCTCCCAAAGTGCTGGGATTACAGGTGGGAGCCACCGTGCCCAGCCAGGCATATGAATTTAATACGGCACAGGCTTCCTTATAACGAAATGCAGACTCAAAGTGGCAGAATTAAATCACTTCTATACTGACTTGGACAAAGACTAGCCACTTGTGAAAAAGCAACTATGTGAGGTGGGACCCTTAAAAGCGTTACTTTTACAAGGTCTGTACCAAATTCTGTCGGCCTTGACCTCCTGTTGTCCTTGATGATGATGTCATTTTATTTGACATGGAGAGGGCATCTTTCACATGGGAATTTCATTTGCTTTTAAGAAGCAGAATGAAAGTCAAGGTGATCTTGCACCATTTTAATTTTTTTTTTTTTAAATGGGGTCTTGCTCTGTGGGCCCAGGCTGGAGCGCAGTGGTGTGATCATAGCTCACTGCAGCCTCTGCCTCCCGGGTTCAAGCAATTCTCGATTCTCTTTCTTCAGCCTCCCAAGTAGCTGGGACCACAGGTGTGTACCACCGTGCCCAGCTAAGTTTTTTGATTTTTAGTAGAGACAGGTTTTCACTGTTGACCAGGCTGGTCTCGAACAAACCTTTTATGGTTTGTTTTGGTTTGGTTTTTTTGAGATGAAGTCTCGCTCTGTTGCCCAGGCTGGAATACAGTGGCACAATCTGGGCTAATTGTAGCCTCTGCCTCCCGAGTTTAAGCAGTTCTCCTGCTTCAGCCTCCCGAGTAGCTGGGATTACAGGTGCATGCCACCACGCCCGGGGAGTTTTTGTGTTTTTAGTAGAGACGGGGTTGGTCAGACTGGTCTCGAACTCCTGACCTCGTGATCTGCCTGCCTTGGCTTCCCAAAGTGCTGTGATGACAGGCGTGAGCCCCCACGCCCTGCCTGACGGTCGATATGCCTGGACAGCATGTTTTGGAGTGGCATGTTCTTAACTCCTTGAAGAGCAAATAGGTTCCCTTTCCTTGGAGAGGGTGGGCGAGGACAGGTCTTCTCCTGCCACCTGCCTGCAGGGACACGTGATGGACCGTAGGAAGAAGGCACTGACTGACTACAAGAAGCTGCGGGCCTTCTTTGTGGAGGAGGAGGAGTACTTCCTGCAGGAGGCCGAGAAGGAGGAGGGGCTCCCCGAGGACGAGCTGGCCGACCCTACGGAGCGGTTCAGGTCGCTGCTGCAGGCGGTGTCGGAGCTGGAGAAGAAGCACCGTAACCTGGGCCTCAGCATGCTGCTGCAGGTGCGGGAGCCCGCCGTCTGCCCCTGTCGGGTCTGCCCCTGGGAGGCCAGGGTGGGCACAGGCAGCAGCGAGCCGTTGGGGGCCACTGCCCGAGGTCCAGGCTTCAAAGCCCAGCCTGGCTCCCGCTGCCCTAGCCTTGCAGGGCTGAATTCTGGGGATGGGTAGGTGGTCAAGGAAAGTGATGGGAAGGGGTTTTAATCTGAGGAGGATCAGAGGTGTGCCTGACCCTGAGTGCCAGAGCACAGAAGGCTCCTGCTTCGCCCTGGGGTCCTGAAGGCAGACGTGGCCAAGAAGCCCAGCTTCAGGGCTTTTCTTCAGCCTCTGCCCAGGGCCTGGCCCGAACCCCAGACCCCGCAGAAACCCAGACGGCTCTGAATGGTTCAGTTGCCTGTGCCAGCCATAGGTGACAAGGCTTTGGCCCTGGGGAGACGAGGTGTGGGTGAGGCCCTGGGTTGGTTGTGTGCAGAACAGTATCTCGAGCTCCCCTGTGTGAACGCTCGCTCTCTCTCCCACCTTCCCCCTCCCCCTCTCCCTCTCTCTCCCGCCTTCCCCCTCCCCCTCCCACCGTGTGTGTCTCTCTGTCTTTTTGTCTCTCTGTCTTGCCCTCTCCCCTCCCATGCAGTGATGGCACCAGCCCGCCGCCATCCCAGAGCTGGAGGCAGGAGGATGGATCCTCGTCTCTGTGGGAAGTGTCCGTGCGTGGCTGCCGGGGAAGTGTGATGGGCACCCAGCCTTGGGTCCGTCTGTGTAGTTGCGTGTTTCAACAGTGTCCATTTATCCTTCACCCCGAGGCGTGAGTGTTTTGGGGGCTACAAACGCCTCCCAGTAGAGGCTGGACCTGGGGACCCTTCCCACCTGTGCCCGACCCCTCCATGAGTCCTGGCCGCAGCCCATCCTTCGTGAGTCCTGGCAGCCCCGGGCCATGCCCTTCCTCGATCACCCATCGACCCCTCACGTTGTCATCCAGGGACCCAGACCCTGCACCTTCCACATGGGGCCCCAGATCCTTGGCAAGTACGTGAGGCACACCATTGAGGGTCAGAAACGAGAATGCACATGAGGCCCTGAGAAGGCTGGAACTCGGGTTGCAGGGAGGAGAAGGAAGACTGGATTGCACCTCGATGCCTCCTGAGGAGGCTGCCCTCCTCTTGGGGTGGGTGTGGGCCCCGCCCAGCCTCATCCACGTCGCTTTGTCCACCTCCCCCTCCCAAGTCCCCTCCCCGCTCCTTCGGCTCCCGGGAGCCCTCCCTGTGCTCCACCTGCCTCCGCGGAAGGGACCCTCTTTTCCCTGGGTGAGGGGCTGGCAGGTGGCCGACCCCATTTAGCGTCTCCAGGCCCTGCGGTGGTATCTCATCTTGCTGTTATCTCTGGCTCTCTCTCATTTCCTTTAGTAGTTGAATTTTGCAAAGCTCATAGCAGTAGCTCAATTGCCTGCAGCATCCTTGTGTGTAGATAAATTAGCCTAGTTGACAGAAACTCAGCACTGGGGACAGGATGGCAAAGTCGGGGACATAGATGCAGACCGATGTTGAGATGTGGGGCTAGTTGGGCCCGTGAGCGGTGGTGCCCGTTTCCAGAAGCCTTTCAGCCCTTCCCATCCCCGGCCTTGGTGCAACGTCTGAGTTTGACCTGCCCAGCGCCTGGGCTGGCTCAATGCTGAATAAAGTGGGTTTGCTTCAGCCCGTTTGCTTCGTCTCCGTGTGTCCACCTGGCCTCTTCCCCCTGCCCTGGCCACCCTCCAGTGTTAAAGGAAGATTCCTCCTGACACTTGTTAAAGCGTGGTGAGAAGAACTCTCACGGGGACCATCAAGATGGGTGTGGGGCCCTGGCCTTGGGGCCTTGGGGGAGGTGGGGCTCAACCCCTACACAGCAGGACAGGGTGGGTGGGTGGGAATGACTAAGAGGAGACGTAAGGGGTGAGAGTGCTCTGGCTAAACTCACCTTACAGGGTCCTTGCTGCAGGCGGGCATGGTGATCAGCTGTCAGCTGCAAACAGTCTGATGGGAACCCAGTCAGATACCATTGAGGATGGTCATTAGTTAAACCAAATTAGGGTTCTTGCTAAAACTGGATTTCATAAGAAGGTGCACAGAGAGGGCCCTGGGAGAAGGTTCCAGAGCCTGGCCAGAGTTTGGCCAAGCAGAGAATCTTTGTCAGCACATCAACAACCTCCCGACCCCGAGACCTCCAATTGGTCGTTCTCACCATCTCTGCCCACTGCAGTCTGCCATTGTCACTGGTGGCCTGTCTTACCCTGCCCTGTACACCTGTGATGCTTGCCTGGCCAGGCCCTCATGACAGAGTCCTCCGCAACACCAAACTCCGCATCACCAGGTCCTGATGACACAGTCCCCGCAACACCAAACATCATCACCAGGTCCTGATGACGCAGTCACCCGCAACACCAAACACATCACCAGGTCCTGATGACACGGTCCCCGCAACACCAAACTCCACGTCACCGGGTCCTGATGACAGAGTCCCCACCACATCAAACTCTCCGTATCACCAAGTCTGAGTGGCTTCACCATCCTCCCCTAGCTGACCGGCAACATTCCACCCTGTCAATCGCAACCTCTTTCTGTTTAAAACGATATATTTATGGGGCACAGTGTGATGCTTTGGTACCTGTGTACACTGTGGAGTGAAAGTCAAGCAGATTAATGTATCCGTCTCACGTTTTTTGTGGTAAGAACGTTTGAAATCTATTCTTGGCGATTTCAAATACAGGCATCCTTCTGAGTCCGAGGGGGGATTGGTTCCAGGACCCCGTGATGGATACCAAAATCCTCAGATGCTCAAGTCCCCTGCAGTCAGCCCTCCCTCTGCAGGTATGAGGGACACTGAGAGACAGAGGATGACTGCGCACAGTGCACGGTTATCCTCTGAAGTCACCATGCTGCACAAAGGCCTTGAGTTATTCTTCTTGTAAACAGGAACTCTGTACCCTTTGACCAGAATTTCCCCAGAGCCCCTTGTCCCAGCCCGTGCTAACCGCTGCTCTCTCTCTCTGTAAATCAATATTTCGATTCCACATGTGAGATCAGGTGATATTTGTCGTGTACCCAGCTCATTTCACTTAATGCACTCCAGATTCACTCGTGTAGCAAATGGCAGAGTTTCCCTTTTTGTGGCCAAATAGTATTCCATCGTGTGTATCCACCACATTTTCTCTATCCACTTTATCCCTTTATCCACTGGCTTCTAGACCACACAGGTTGATTCCATATCTCGGCTGCTGTGAAAGTGCTGTAAGAAACAGGAGTGTGAGTGTCTCTTCCACTTACTCATGTCATTTCCTTCAGGAAAATGCTTAGTACCGAGTCCCAGCTCGGCCGGGGAGACCCCACCCAGGCGGCACTGAGGGCAGTGAGAGGCAGACACCCCGATAGAACAGCAAAGTGGATGTATCTGGGGCAGCAGCCTACCCAGCTGAGAGCCTCGGGGGCTGACCGCACTCCAGGCTGAAGGCCCCGAGCAGATTCTCAGCCACACGGTCTCTCTCAGCAGGTGATTATTATTAACAAACAGGTGTTCTGCATTTTCTCGTAACTCAAAAATATACCAAGTAGGCAGCTGTTACCCACTTACCACTGACTACAGACAAACTAAAAGGTATTCTCCACGAGGGAGCCCCGGGGGCAAGCTCAGATATCTCGAAGCATTGTCTTAACTGCTGTATGATATTTCTACATTGTCCTGCCACTTTGGAACGCCCCAAATGGTTTTCCACTTGGGGAGGGGGTCGGCTAGGTTTTCCTTGCTGTCGTTCTTCCTAACAATGTATTCTATCATACACTCAGCATTCATCAATATTCATAAACTCAGTATTTCTCAACAGCTTAGCAGTAGGATTGCTGGGTCACAGTTCTTTTGAATTTTTTCAGTAACCTCCATATGCTTCTCCATAATGGCTGTACTAATTTACATTCTCGCCAACATTTACAGCCTTTGAAATGAGCCATTCTGCTCCCCGAGCTGCCCCTGCCTCCTTTCCTCTCCTCTCCTTTACCTTCTCGAAAAAAAAAAATTAAAAAAAAAAAGAAATCAGCCATTCTAAGAGGTATGAGACAATCTTGTGGTTTGGTCTGCGTTTCCCTGGTGACTGGTGACGCTGAGCAGTTTTTATGTACCTGTTGGCCACTAGTGTGTCGTCCTTTGAGAACCGTCTGTTCAGGTCCTTCGCCCGTGTTCTAGTCGTTTATTTGCTTTCCTGCTATTCAGTTTGAGTTCCATGTGTATACTGGATATTAGCCCCCCACCTAACGTATCGTTTGCAAATATTCTCTCCCGACTTGTGGGTTGTCTTCATGCTGTTGATCATTTCCTTTGCTGTGCAGAAGCTTTTGAGCTCTGTGCAATCCTGCATGTGTATTTTCCTTTTGTTGCTTGTGCTTTTAGGGTCATATGCAAGAAATGATACGACCCTAAAGCCTCGGCCAGTGTCCTGGAGTTTCTCACCTGTGTCTTCTTCTCCTGGCTTGACAGTTTCAGGCCTTACAATGAAGCCCTTGTCTATTTTGAATGGATTTTTGTGTAGGGACATTCCCTCAGCGAGGGCTTCCTCTGGCTTTGCTGATGCTGCCCTGTCTCCCTTGCCTCCTCTCCACTCCACTCTTTTCATGTGGAAGGACTCCTGGCATCCTCTCGTGATCTCTCTGTCCTACCCAGACCCCCATAGTGACCTCACACTTGCCTCTCAGACGTGGGTCTCTCTCCCAAACCCTCTCCCAGGTCCAGCCACTGCCTCCATCTCAGACTCGCGCAGGGGGCTCGATCCCTGCAGTCCTCAGACAGACATCTCAGAGCTGTCTCTGAGTCCTTTTCTCTCACAGTCCACGGCAGGTCTGCAGAGGAATCCTGCCGCTCTTCCTGTAGTCACAGACCTTGGCCTCGTCTTACCTGCTGCCCCCCAAACCGCCACTGACACTGTCCTCTCCTGCCTAGGAGACCTAGGAACCTCACGTCCTCCCCCTGGTCCAACAGTTCACTCCCAACCCAGCAGGTAGACGGGTTTCTCCCTTAAAATATGTAGGAGATACAAACCACAGCGCTTCAAAAAATATATAAATATGTAGGAGGAACCAGTCTGGTGATCCAATGTACAACAGGAGGACTGTAGGTAGGAAAATTGTGCTGCTCTGGGAGTTCCTGCTAAATGACTAGACTTCAGCTGCTCTTGCCATGAAGTCCTAAAAATGCTGGCCTCTGGGAGGTGATGGGAATGTTCATTGCTCCCTGTAGTGACCATTTTGCTGTGTGTACCTTGTAACAGTATGTCACATACCTTAGATATACACAATGAAATTTATTAAAATAATAAAAATAAAAACCAAGCCACAGCCTGCCCCTGCGGTACTCAAGGCCCTGCAGCAACTCAGATTCCTGCAGGGAGAGCTTCCCAGTGGCCTGCGGGCGCTACATAATCCACCTGGAGCCGTTCCTCCCTCTGGTCACTGCTGCGCCCCCGGCTCCCAGCGGACCCAGCACGCCGGCCTGTCTGCTGTTCTTCAGTGGGCCCTGCCTCGACCTCTGATCTCCGGGGAACATTTGGCGGTTCCTGCCTCCTTCAGGTCTGTTCCCACAGGGTGTGTTACAGAAACGGGTTGAGACGGAGTCCCCTCCTCAGCCCTTGACCATGTGAGCTCTGAGAGCCACTTGTGTCCCTGTGGCTTTGCCTCAACCAGGTCTCTCTGGTCAAGGGCAGCCCTGGGCAGGAGGATATCTGAGCCTGGCCATGGGGAGTGGGTGGCCTGTGGAAGGAAACTGAGGCCAGGCACTGTGTAGAGGAGCAACAGTTTGTTCGCTGGAAGGTAGGGGACACAGTCTCAAGACACGGCTGTATTTGTCCAGTAGCTCACTACCTTTCTCTCAACTCTTATTATCAGAGCTTAGTGGGAAAGCTGTGGATAGCTGGGACCCGAAGGTCGTTTTCAGTTTCAGGATCCTGTGGCCAAGAGAGGAGATAAAAATGTTTAGGGTCATTTTACCTTTTTTTTTTTTTTTTTTTTGAGACAGAGTCTCACTACGTCACCAGGCACCAGGCTGGAGTGCAGTGGCGCGATCTCGGCTCACTGCAACCTCAGCCTCCTGGCTTCAAGCAATTCTCCTGCCTCAGCCTCCCCAGCAGCTGGGACCACAGGCGCGCGCCACCACGCGCAGCCAATTTTTTTGTATTTTTAGTAGAGACGGGGTTTCACCGTGTTGGCCAGGATGGTCTCAATCTCTTGACCTCACGATCCGCCCACCTCGGCCTCCCAAGGTGCTGGGACCACAGGCGTGAGCCACCGCACCCGGCCGGGGCCATTTTACCTTCTTTGTTACCTAATTGAGTAGCTCTTGGTTATTTCATGAGGTTGGCAACAGCAAAATATAAGCAGATGCTTAAATCTTTAGTTACTGGAGAATCAAAACCACAACAAGATACTGCTTTAGCTCAGGGAGCGGGGTGGGGGAGGTGGTGGTAATCACAGCACCAGGTGATGTTGAAGTCTGAGTGATGATGGCACACAGGTGAGCCCAGAGGCGCTGTGAGGAGTGTAGAATGAGGCCCTGCTGTGGAGGGCAGTCTGGGGTCAAATCAAAAGGCATACCTTGGAGAAACCGTGGGTTTGCTTCTAGACCACTGCAATATAGCAAATACTGCAATAAAGCAAGTCCCACGAAATTTTTTGTTTCCAGGTGCATATAAAATGCTTTTATAGGCTGTACCGCGTGGTCTTTTAAGTGTGCAGTAGCATTATGTCTAAAAAAGCCAATGTATGTACCTTCATTTAAAAATACTTTGTTGCTAAACAGTGCTAATGATCATCTGAGTTTTCAGTGAGTTACCATCTTTTTGCTGGTGAGGCTCTTGCCTCAATGTTGGTGGCTGCTGACTAATTAGGGTGGTGGCTGCTGGAGGCTGGGGTTGCTGTGGCAATTTCTTAAGATAATGAAGTTTGTCACATCAATTGACTCTTCCATTCAAAAGACTTCTCTGTAGCTTGCGATGCTGTTTGATAGCATTTAACCCACGTAACATCTTTAAAAATTAGAGTCACTCTTTTCAGACCCTGCCACGGCTTTATCAGCTCAGTTCCTGTCAATTCTCAATCTTTGTCATCTCAACAGCGGGCACTGCATCTCCACCAGGCATAGCTTCCATCTCAAGAAACCACTTTCTCTGTTCATCCATAAGAAGTCAGTCGCCGTGCATTCCCGTTTCTCATGAGGCTGCAGCAGCTCAGTCCCACCTCCAGGTCCCACTTCTAACTCTGGTTCTCCTGCCGCTCCCCCACATCCGCAGCGACTTCCTCCCTGAGGTCTGGAACCCCTCAGAGTCACCCACGAGGGCTGGAATTGGCACCTTCCGAGCTCCTGTTCACGCTGCTGTCTGACAAGGCATCTAGAATGGTGCCTCCTTTCCAGCAGGTTTTCAGTAGACTCTTCCCAGGTCCGTCGGAGGAATGACGTCTACGGCAGCTGCAGCCTTAGGAAGTGTCTCAAATAGTAAGACTTGAACGTGAATTAGGAAGGTTAACTGGAAAGTTAGGAAGACTTGAATGTTGCATTAATTGGCTATTTTAACATTTTAATGGGCTTAAAATAGTAAACCATGCAGTAAACAGATGTGCTGTCATTTAGGCTTTGCTGTTTCATTTACACAGCACAGGCAGAGTAGAGTGAGCATAATTCCTAAGGGCCTTAGAATTGTTGCAATGGGGAATGAGCAGCGGCTTTAACTTGAAGTCACCAGCTGCACAGAGCCCCTATCAAGAGAGTCACCCTGTCCTTTGAAGCTTTGAAGCCAGGCATTGACTTCTCTCTAGCTCTGAGAGTTCTAGATGGCATCTGCTTTTAACAGAAGGCAGTTTTGTGTGCATTGAAGATCTGTTGTTAGTGTGGCCCCTCATCAGTGGTCTTAGCTGGATCCTCTGGAGACCTCGCCGCAGCGTCCCCATCAGCTCTCTGCTTCACTGTGTGCTTCTATGTTACGTAGATGGCTTGTTTCCTTAAACCTCACGAATCAGCCTCTGCTGGCTTCAAGCTTTTCGTCAGCTTCCTCGCCTCTCTTAGCCTTCCTGGAATTGAAGAGAGGATCTTGCTCTGGATTAGGCTTTGGTTTAAGGGAATGTTGTGGCTGGTTCGATCTTCTCTCCAGACCATGCACACTTTCTGCATGTCTGCAGTAAGACGGTTTTACTTTCTTATCATTTGTGTGTTCACTGGAGCACTTTTAATTTCCTTCAAGAACTTCTCTGCGTTCACAGCATGGGTGACTTTGGCACAAGTAGCCTCTGTCTGTTTTGGATGTGCCTTCCTCACTAAGCCTAATCATCTCTAGCTTTTGCTTTCAAGAGAGAGGTGTGAAGAGAGAGGTGTGTCTTCCTTTCACATCAACACTTAGGGGCCATTGTGGGGTTATTAACTGGCCTAATTTCAGTATTGTATGTGAGGGAATAGGGAGGCCTGGGGAGAGGGAGAGAGACGGGGGATGGCCGGTGTGTGGAGCAGTGAGGGTGTATGTGGCATTTTTCTATTTAGTAGAGCAGTGAGGGTGTACGCGGCATTTTTCTATTTAGTGGAGCAGTGAGGGTGTATGCGGCATTTTTGTATTTAGTTAGCTGTCTTGTATGGATGCACTTCTTGGCATCTGTAAAGAATTTCAAAGGTAATATGAAGGATCCTTGATCACAGATGACCAGAATAAAACTGGCAATAACAAAAAAGCTTGATATATTGTAGGAATTACCAAAATGTGCCGCAGACACCAAGGTGAGCACATGCTGCTGGGAAAACGCCACTGGCCGGCTTGCTCAACACATGGTTGCCACCCACCTTCAATTCGTAACAAATCCAGTATCTGAAGCCAGTAACAGGAGGCATAGCCTGTGTTTGAGAGGGAGTTAGACCAACCGGACGCTAGGGGTAGCCAGTCCCCAACGCCGGGCCTGTTTCTCAGCACCAGCGGCGTGTCTGCGGGGTGAGCTGTTCCCCAAACCACCTCGGGTTCTATGGCTCACTAGAAAAGCCCCAGAACCCACTGAAAGCTGCTGCGCTCTCGGTTACGGTTTATAATGGGGAACGGAGACCACTTTAAGACAGCCAAGGGAGGAGACCCATGAGGGAGTCCAGAGGAGAGACAGGTTCCACCGCCCTATCCCCGTGGAGTCTGGGCAGCCTGTGTGACAGTACTCGGGAGTTCTGCCAGCCAAGGACATTGCCCAGCCTTGGTATCCAGAGTCTCTTGTGGCGTCTGGCACCCAGGGACGGCTGACTTCCCGCATGGCCAGCTTAGTCTCCAGCCTCAGAGGAGGTGGAACTGGGGGACCCAAGGGCCCCTCCCCCACATCGCATCACTGCCGCTGGGCTTGGCTCGGGGACTCTTACCCCGAGTCACAGTGTCCTCTTCAGTGTGGCCGACGCACCCTACACCACATGATGGGACTGTCCAGTGTGACCCAAGGCCACCAGGCAAACGCCCTCCTGTCAGGCGTGGCATCCCAAGGGCTTCGAGGTCACCTCCCAGCAGAGGAGTGCAAGGGCAGGGTCTTGGACAGGGCTCAGTTGTGGGCGAGGCAATGTGCATGCCACGCTGCGGTCTGAAGGCGTCCCACCTCCACATTCACATGCTCAAATCCTCCCCTCCAAGATGGTGTGCTAGGAGGTGGCGCATTTGGGAGGTCATGAATGGGACTACTGCCCTCATAAAAGGGACCTCAGCGAGCTCCCTCACCTCTTCCACCACGTGAGGATTCTTGGCGAGAAGGCGCAGTCTCAACCAGCCACTGGAACTGCCGGTGCCTGGATCTTGGACTTCTGGGCTCCAGAGCTGTGAGCTGCAGGCTTCTGTGGTTTCTAAGCCGCCGCCAGGCTGTCCACATGGACTGAGATACTCTGTAATGCAGCAGTTCTACCCCTGGGCTGTGATGCCAAGGAGATCTCTGCAGGGTTCCATGAGGGCACGGGCGTGGGATGTTCGCAGAGTCACTGGCTGCTGCGTTCATCTTTCCCAACAGTCATTTACTCTCTCCTGAACTGCCAGCAGCCTCCTCCTCTCTCCCCGCAGAAGATGGCGCATCAGCTCCTAATTCCCACCCCCTTTCGGGTATTTTTCTCCCCTGTGAGGCCCTGTGCATGTGTTCGTTTGCGTGCCTTTCTCCTGAGAATCTGCCTACTGTCAGCTTACTGCATAGCTGTCCAAGCTCAGAGGAATTGGATAAAAGTAGTTCCCTCTCCAGGGACCTAAGAATTGTGGCTGAGCTGAAAGGCTGGCTGCTCTGCCTTCCAACCAGCAGGGGCGACTGGGCAACCCTCGGGCATTCAAGGAAGCGATCGGCCTCCAGAATGACCCATTTGCAGCCCGAAAGGGCGGCCTGTGCCAAGTGCACGCAGAACTCAGATCTGATCCCTTCAGATTCTCGGTGCTGCATGCAAATGAGGTGACTTTCCAGGTCTCTTTTGATTGGACAAATTGCTCCCTGGAGCAGCCAATGGGGCGTCCAGGCTGCAGAGCGCCTTCACCCCATTTGTGGGTGCAGCATCCACAACCCCGTGCAGAGGCTCCCCTGGCGCCAACTCGCAGTACAATGCCCTGGTGCGCGCGCGCATCTGCTGCTCCGCGGGGGCGGCTACTCCAGGAGAGGGGGCACCTGCTGTTGGCTGGCAACGCGGCGCCCGACAGGAGGATGCGCGCTTCCCGTGCAACCCACAGCTGGCCATCCGCAACCAGGGGGAGCTCAACCAACTGCCTGGCGCGTGACCATCGCCCAGAGCGGCGTCCTGCCCAACATCCAGGCCAAGCTGCTGCCCAAGAAGGTGGGGAGCCCCCACAATCCCAAGGGCAAGTGAGGCCGCCCGCCGCCCCGCACCACCACACGCTCATTTCCCCACTTTTTGTCTGGATTTTATTTTGTTTTTCTTTATATATGCGTATGCTTAATTGATACATAATAATTGTACATATCTGTGGGATACTTAGGGATGGTTACCAAATACGTAATGTATAGTGGTTGGTCAGGGTAATTAGCATGCCCATCATCCGAAACGTTCATCATTTCTTTGTGCGGGACAATTCAGCATCTCATTCTAGCTGTTTGAAACTATGTGATAGATTGTGGTTAATAGGATCATCCCACAGTGCTGTAGAAGGCGAGGACGTATAGTAAATATATGGAATCAACCCAGGTGTCCAGCAGCAGATGAATGGATAAGGAAAATGTGTGTATACACAATACTATCCAGCTATAAAAAGCCTGGGGCTCATTTCCTGGGTCCTAATGACTCCCTTTTCTGCATCCTTGCCAGGTGGAAGGGGCAAGGGAGGACTCTGGGGTCTGTGAAAAAATATTAAATTTTGGGAACCCCAAACTCATCTAGCCAAAGAGAAAAGTCAAGCTGGAAACTGGGTCTTACAAGCCTGCCTCCCCCTCTTGGTTCCTAAATCTGATGGCTAGAAGATGAAAAGCTACCCGTCTCCCCATATTTTGCCCACAGGGAGATTCCTGGTGAGCTGTTAAACGTCACCATGGGAATGCAAATTGTAGCTTGTCTTTACAGGCACAGTCACCTTGGCCTCCCCGGCAGACACAAATGCATAACTGATTGCTCCCCTAACTGCTATGTAAAATGCAGATTCCTCACATTTTCCCTCTGCCTTTTGTTTATGTGAAAACTGTGTGCTTCTCAATATCCCGCCCTTTCCCCTTTAAATTTTGAGGCCTCAAAATCATCTTCAGAGAAAGGCATAGACCCGTCCGCTGGACGCATCCTTAACTGTGGCAAATGTATCTCCTAAGATGATTGAGACTTGTCTCATTACCCTCCTCTGTTGACAGGTCGGCCTTATAAGGAAACTAATCCCATTTGTGAGGTTCCTCTCTCAAGACCCAATCACCTCCCAAAGGCCCACCTCCTAATGCTGTCACCTTGGGGTAAAGATTTCAATAGATGACTTTGGAGTGTGGGACACAAACATTCAGACTGTAACCCAGTCACCCGAAATCCAGGATGATCTTAACCCAAGATTGCTAACCAAATCTGCAAAGAGGAAGACCTGTTTTTCAAATAGGATCCTCTCTGCGGGGGTTCAGTCCTCTCTGCAGGGGTTCAGTCCTCTCCGAGGGGGTTCAGTCCTCTCCGCAGGGGTTCAGTCCTCTCTGAGGGGGTTCAGTCCTCTCCGCAGGGGTTCAGTCCTCTCTGCAGGGGTTCAGCCCTCTCTGAGGGGGTTCAGTCTTCTCCACAGGGGTTCAGCCATCTCTGAGGGGGTTCAGTCCTCTCCGCGGGGGTGCAGTCCTCTCCGCAGGGGTTCAGTACTCTCCGTGGGGGTTCAGTCCTCTCCATGGGGGTTCAGTCCTCTCTGCGGGGGTTCAGTCCTCTCTGCGGTGGTTCAGTTCTCTCCGCGGGGGTTCAGTCCTCTCTGCGGGGTGCCTCCACTCCAATGCTCTTGGCGGCCATCTGTTGAGAAGTGTGTATGTGTGTCGTGTATCCATGTTACAGATGAGGAGACGGAGGCTCAGGGACATGTAGCAGCCTCTCATCACACTGCTGGGGACACAAAGTCAGGATTGAAGCCTGCTGTGGCGGCTGGACTGGGGAAGTGGGTTAACTGCAGTAGCTAGCGCAGCAGAGGTGAATGGAGCTACAGAGGCGGCTGGCTCCCTGCAGCACTTTTGGGGTGAGGGAGCCTGCAGCCCTGACTCCCGGGGTGGGCCACCGGCCACTGGGGTTGCCCTTCACTGTGTGATGCCATAGGCTCCTGGGAAGGTTCCTGGCCCTCACACCACCAAATGCTCTCCTCTCGTTTTCTCTGGATTTTTTTTTCTTTACATATATTTTTAATTGACACATAATAACTACATATTTGTGGGGTTTCATTTCTGTAATTCCTTCCTTCCTCTCTGGTGCATAGGGAGTTGCCCCTTAAATGTCTTCAGTGAGGAGACTGCATCATCCCCCACTCTGCTCATCCTAGCAGGTGATGGGGTCTTTCTCCCCACCCCTCAGAGCAGGTTTTACACTTTCAGGTGAGAGGGAAAAGCATTCTGAGAACGGTTATGGGTTCCATTGTGTATCCCCTGCCCCCCAATCATCTGTGGAGTCCAAACCCTCAGGACCTCAGAATGTGACTCTAATAAGCCCCCCTTATCCTTGGAGGATACATTCCATGACCCCCCCCCCATGGATGCCGGAAAGTGAGGGTAGTACCCAATCTTACACAGCCTGTGCCCTTCCCCATACATACATAGCTATGATAAAGTGTATACATTTAGCACAGTAAGAGATTAATAACAATAACTAGTAATAAAATTAGTGGCATGTGATGGTGTGTGTGCCTGTAGTTCCAGCTGCTTGGGAGGCTGAGGCAGGAGGATCACTTGAGCCAAGGAGGTAGAGCTCAGCCTGGGCAACAAAGTGAGATGCTATGTGTAAAAATATATAACAATTCAAAAAAGGTAAATAATCTAGAAAGATATGACAGTATACGGTTATAAAAGTTATGTGAATATGGTCTCTCTGTCCTGCACAATATCTTAATAAAAATAACTACAGTGGACCGTGGGTAACTGAACCGAGGGTGAGGGGACTGTGATATTTGGAGGTAGGCTCTTTCAGGAGGTAATAAAGGTGAAGTAAGTGTATTGGGCTGGGCCCTAATGTAGTAGGACTGGTATCCTTATAAGAAGAGGAGATTAGGACGCAGACACTCCAGAGGGAGGACTGTGTGAGGACACGGGGAGGAGAGGACCATCGGGCAGCCATGGAGGAGTCCCGAGGGTGAACCAATGCTGTCTGCACCTTGACCTTGGACGTCCAGATCAAGGAAGGAAATAAATGTCTGTTGTTTGAGCCACTCAGTCTGCGGTGCTGTTAGGCAGCTGCAGGAAAGAACAGAAGAGCTGATTGAAAATGCACATTCCTGCCCTGCCCCGGAACTGACATCGTAAGTCTCCACTGCGGCCCAGAAATCTTCAAGGCCGCGCTCTGAGGTTCTTAGAATCCACTCTGAGAATCACTGATTCCAGTTTAGTCTCACAACAGCCAAGAAGTCAGGAGAGAACAGAGTTCCATAAACGTCATTTCACTGTGGGCCTCAGAAGGAGCCTTTTGAAGACTTTTTTTTCCTCATTGCCACCATGACCGCGCAGCTTCCACGGCACAGACACACTGTGTATCTGTTTGTGTGCCGGTCCTTCGGAGGGCTGCAAGCCACGGCGATGCCTTCAGCCTCGAGAATGAACCCTCACCCCCTGCGGAGGCCTGTTGCTCCTTTGAGAGTGCATAAAATAGAACAAGAATTACCGCCCACTTTTTTGTGTAAGGAAAGTGCTGCTTGAAAGAATCCCAGTCACAGCACAGAGGTCGGGAAACTGCTATAGGATGGAAACATGTCAGCCGTGGAATCACCCCCTGGCGGCATGGCTGGCTGCAGATGAAACTGCAGGGGTCCCAGAGTTGGGCCCCGAGCTAGTCTGATGCTCCTCAGGCTCCATCTGTGCAGGGGATCCTAGCGTCCTGCAAGCTTGCGGTGGGGTTAGAATGAACGGGCAGTGCCTTTGCGTGTGCCCTTGAGGGATCATCACTGCAATTGTGGTTTCATCCTTACAGAGGGAGATCCAGGCTGGATTCGGGCTTGGTCAGTCACTACGCATCCTGAGTTGCTTAAGTCTGGGTTGAAGCCACTCACCCTATAGGTTGGGTCACTTGGGGTCCTTGTATTCCTGCTGGCCTATACACGAATGGAAACCTGCTTTGGGCTTGTGGGAAGGGCAGTTTGCGGTCTTCTTGCCTGTGGGAGAAAGGTCAGTGTCTCCTTGGGGAATTTCCACAGGCAGCAGGAGTGGCTCAAGGCTCTCACTCACTGAGACTCTTTAGGGACCTGCAGGTTTCCTGCTCCTTCTGGGAAGGAAAGCAGAGCATCGGCCTGGAACAAGAGTGGGCCTGGCTTGGGGCAGGAGCAGGAGGCCTGTCTTGTGTCTGCATGATGGGTTTGAATATCAGCCTATTCCTCTAACACGTGAACAAAGCTGCTGTCTCCAACCAGCTTCTGGTGAGATCCACTGAAAAGCACATATGCACGCACACACAGGTCTCCATTGAGACACAGAACATATCATTATGCACTTCACATGTACTTTGTGTGTGTGTATACAGATGTCCCCCAACTTATAATGGTTCAACTTGCAGCTTTTCACCTTTACCATGGTGCAAAGCAAAGCAATGCCCACTCAGGACACCCTCGACTTACCCCTGGGATTTCAGGGTCAAGCCATTGGCTCTTTGGGACTCTGAGGTGGGAGGATCGCTTGAGCCCAGGAGTTCAAGGCTGCAGTGAGCCATGATTGCACCACTATACTCCAGTCTGGGCAACAGGGCCAGATCTGGCCTCTAAAACAATAAAAACTAAAATAAATGAAACAATGAAAGACCTTGGATGTCTCTCCAAGGCAAAATCCACTTAGTTTATAGATGACGACATGAAGGCTCTGACAGATGCAGAAGTGTTCTTGAACTCATACATTCAAGGGCAAATTAGGGCTCATTTTGAACACATGTCCAGCGGGCATCGCCCTCTGATGACTTCACCCGTTTGGCCTCCCATAGGGCCTAGAGCATAGACAGGCCTCTGGCAACCACCAATCGACTGTCTTCATGAGATCCAGGAAGAGTAGGAGGGAGGTGGGATGAGGAAAGCTTGATTCATGTGTAAAAAAATGATGGTAGATAGGTGAAATAAGACCAAGTGTTCCATAAATCAGAAGGTGACTGTAGTTAGTGATGATCTATTGTATATTTCAAAAAAGCTAGCAGAGAGGACTTGGAATGATTTCAGTGTAAAGAAAAGCTGAATATGTCGGGTGATGGACATCCCAATTACCCCGACTGGATCATTATACATTGTATGCATGTATCAAGCTATCACACACACCCTATGCACACCTATTATGAACTGACAAAGGAAAAGCGTGAACCCTAATGTAGACTCTGGACTGGGTGCTAACAAGGTGTCAATGTGGGCTCTCGGCGGTAGCAGATGCACCACTCTTGTCTGGGGTTGCTAGTGTGGTGGCTCAGCAAGTGTGGGAAATCTCTGTACCTTCTGACTATGTTTTCTATGAACCTAAAACTGCTCTAAAAAACGAAGTCTATTTGAAAAAGATAAGGCTTTCTCTACCTGTGGCCCCAGCTACCCCCAACTCCTCTGCACCAAATTTCTGGGCGAAATTGGGGATGGTGTTCCCAACTCGACTTCATCGTTGTATGAAGTGGAGGGAACTTTAGGATCCCCAAGGAGGATTTCGCAAGCTGTGGCTTTAGATCAGGTTCTCTGTGGTTATCTTAAAACTCGAAGCGGAGTACACTACAGGCTGGAAGTTGTACATCTGACATTATAGGAGGGACTGGAGAGGAAGCTGAGGGCTGAACTATTGAAAGGAAAAACCATGGAATTGGTTTCTTTTGTGGCTAAGGACAAAAAGAGGGGCTGCCCATGTCTACCAGAGTCACACCGAGATAGATGAGCTCACTTCCTTGTGAAGTGAAGGAACCTTCACTTCATGCCCTTGCCACTGTGGGTGGCCTCAGATCCCACCCAAGAGATGCTGGTGTGGCCACCTTACGGCTTCTGTGTCCACACGTTTAAAACGATGCTTTTCCCTTTGGCGGGTTACCTTCTACTTGAAACCTAATTTCCATTCCTGCAGACTATTTGGAATGTAAAAAGCCCAAACTGGGCCAAGAATGGCTTGACCAATACGACTTGAAACAGCCCAAACGCTCACCCTAGCTACATCACCGCCAAGCGTGGGAGCAGACTGTAAGTGGTGGCGGCCACTTGGTACAAATCCTAGACACCCTACTCCAGCTTAGGACAAAGCAAATACGAACAACGCAAAAAACATCAAGGAGACCCAACTGGCAGAATGAAACTCCCAAACATGGAAAAGTCCCCAAGGCCTAACGTCGCGGCTTAGCAGGGCCGTCCTTCTGCCGGGAGAAGCAGAAGATGCACAGTCAGGGTGCTGCAGTGTGGGGTACGCCCCCTCCCCGCAAGCCAGGCGCTGAGCTGTCGGCAGGCTGACCAGCAGTGGCCCTGATAAGGATGCTTCCCGGGACGCTCCGCAGCGCAGAGCCCGGAAAGCGCGCCCCCAGCTGAGTGCGCAGCCACTCGCCGGCGGAGGGCGTCTCGCGCTGGGTGCGCTCCGTGGAGATCTCAGGGTCCCAGGCTGCCTCCTCTGAGAAGACCCGGAGGACAGCGCGCCCTGAAAGCTGGGTGATGCCAAGAACGTCTTCACACGGAAACTCTAGGTACCGTGGGCCTTCCCACGTACGTAGGGTTGAGCACTAGAAAAAAAACAACAAAAAAACAACAAACAACAACAATGCCATAAAAAACAGGCATGGAAACCGCGCGGGAACGTGAGGGACAGCGCGCCCTAGCTTTGCTTTATAAGTAACTGTCGGACCAAATGGAAAACCGAAAACCCAAGGTCCGAAGTTTCCGGGCGAACACCGCGCTTTGCATTGGGCGCCCTCTTTGGAAGAAAAGGGAACTACAGAGTGTTCTTCGCTATTCGGTTTACAGTTTATATCCAGATTTTAAAAAGACAAAAGAAAACAAAACAATGTGGCCGGATAACTCTTATGGACAGTAAGCAATGAAAATGACAGAAATAACTGTTCATACTGTCATGTTACCTCAAAATTTAAAAATAGAATAATAGTCTTTTATTCTGTGAGGCAACATCTTTTATAAACTGAAAAGTTTCTAGAGCTCAGCCCGAGCCACTGATACATCCTGCAGGTGCCAGAGGCATGTGGCCCAGCTGCACAAACACAATCCCTTTAGCTGCAGACAAACTCTCTCTCGCTTTCTTTCTTTCTTTTTCTTTCTTTCTCTTTTGTTCTTCTTTCTTTGTTTTTTGTTTTTTTTTGAGACGGGGTCTGGCTGTGTCACCCAGGCTGGAGTGCAGTGGACAGCTCACTGCAGGACCTCCAGGGCTCAAGCAATCTTCCATCTTCAGCCTCCTCAGTAGCTGGGACTGCAGAAGTGTGCCACCATGTCTGGCTAATTTTGTTTATTTTTTTGTAGAGGTGGGGGCCTTGCTATGTTGTTCAGGCTGATCTCCAACTCCTGGGCTCAAGTGATCATCCCTCCTCAGCCTCAAAGCTCTGGGATTACAGACGTCAGCCACTGCACCCAGTCTCTTCCTGTTCAAGGATGGGAGAGCTGAGTGCCATTTCCGCCTTCCAAATCTTGCCTGCAAACATTAACCTACAAAAGTCATAGGATGTATAAACATCTCCCAAGGCCACCAAACCAGAGGATTTTTGGAAAGCTGTGTCAGGTAAAATATGGGGGAGGAATGATGTCCACTTCCTTCTTTCCCCTGTGAAAGATGAAGCCAGACACTAGTTGGCAATAAAGACTGGTTTTAACCAGGAATATAATATTGCAACGGGGAAAAAACTCAACATTGATTGGTACAGAGAAGACCGTGGGTTTTTTTTGTTTTTTTGTTTTTTTGTTTTTTTTTTTTTTGAGAGAAAGAAAAAAGGGAGAGAGAGAACAGAATTCTTGCTCTATTGCCCAGGCTGGAATACAATCTAGGAATAGGTGTTAAAAACCTCTTTTATGCCGATAATTGTACTTAACAACAGAGACAGGAAGGAATAAGGGAAGAAAATAAGAAACAGCCAACCAATATTTCATTTAAGTCTGTGAAATGCTATGCAAATGCTGAAAAGTGATTTACTACCAATTATATAGTCACTTTCAGAATAGGTGTAATATGATACTGAGAAAAATGTATGTTCTGGAGACCTGGGATGAAGAATTCTATAGATATTCACTAAGTTTACTTATTCCAGGTCTAAATTCTCTATTAATTTCCTAACTCGTTGATCCATCGAATATTAACAATGTGGTATCAAGATCTCCCGCCATTATTGTGCGGGAGTCCAAGTCTCTTTGTAAGTCATTTAGAACTTGTCTTATGTATCTGGGTGTTCCTATATTGAGTGCATATATATTTATAATCATTAACTCCTGTTGCTGCATTGATTCTTTTACCATTGTGTAATATCCTTCTTTGTTTCTTTTAGTCTTTGTTACTGTTAAAGTCTATTTTGTCGGAGACAAAAATTACAACTCGTTTTTTTTTTTTAACTCTCCATTTGATTGGTGAATCTTCCTCCATCCCTTTGTTTTGAATCTGTGTGTGTCGATGCTTGTGAGATAAATCTGGATACAGCGTACCAATGGGTTTTGACTTTTTGTTCAATTTGCCTGTCTCTGTCTTTAATTGGGGCATTTAATCCATTTAAATTTAGGATTAATATTAATATTTGTGAGTTCAGT
>CAUYLG010031154.1:0-84532 GCA_963573385.1 Cacajao melanocephalus | reverse complement strand
GTTGGCTGCTTGTTTGTTATTTTCATCCCTTATTCCTTCCTGTCTCCATTGTTAAGCACAATTATTGGCATAAAAGAGGCTTTTAATACCCATTTTTAGACTGCATTCTAGCCTGGGCAATAGAACAAGAATCCCGTTCTCTCTCTCTCTTTCTCTTCCTCTTTCTTTCTCTCTTACATTCTTTTTTATTCTTTCTTTCACTCTTTCTTTCTTTTCTCTCTTTTTTCTTTCTAAAAAAAAAAAAAAAAGAAAGTGCCTGTCTATGCTATACATTCAGCCCTTCCCAAAGTCAGACCATGCTTCTTGTTTTGTTCAGTGACATATGATATAAATTTCTCTTTACATATTGTAACTACCACCTTTAGACTTAAACATGGGTTATGACAAAAAAACAAAATTTGTTGTTTAACACATTTGTCTGAAATTTATCTTTTAGGTAGATTAAACTTTCAACTAAAGTGTCAGAATTATTTATTACAATTTCTACCACTAAACAGTGTGTGCTTGTGTATCAATTAATAAATAGTTCAAAATAAATAAGTTTATAAAAATAGTGAAGGTTTATCTGGTTAAGACTTCCAAGAGTTTTAAGTAGTAGAAAATTACATCTTAGAATCAATAATTTGTGATTGTTATTATCCATAATTTCTCTTATCATCTGGGTTTATTTTTATTTAAAATTTACTAATTCACCCCATAGATTTCACATTAAATGACTTGAATTAATTTTATGTATATGGTTACAAACTTTTGGGTGATATTTTAAAAATATTCAATCAATAGATAATTCATGCCTGCCATGTGGATTAACCTCTAGGCATCTCAGTAACAAGAGTCAAGGATTTCTGCTGCATGTGGTTTAGAGTCTTGGGTTACTCACTTGTTTTTTAGTTCCTGGGGTAATTCTACACTTGTTTCCTGGGGCCACATGTGTTTCAAGCAGTCAGCCAAAAAAGAAAAAAAAATCAAATGAAGTTTGAGTGTCACCTGTGACGCTGTATCTATGAACATGGGTATGGAAAACGCACCACCATTTTTGTTGTTGCTTCCAGAGTCAACATAAAACCTTACCATCACTTTAACACACTAATTTAGCAATAGAAAATCCTTCCTCGGCATGTGAAATTGTTGCATCAACTATGTCATTTTGCCACTAAATTAGAAAGCAGATTGTAGACTCTTCCATGTTGACAATTTCCAAAAGAATTCATATCTTTACATTTTAATAGTCTGAGTTTTTAACATTATGACCAAAGCGTAATAGCAGGAGAGCCAGTAAGGCATGATGGCATGGAGCAGGAATTCAGGAGTTGGCCCTGGAAAGCACAGATGGATTGAAGTCAGGCTGAGCCACACTGAAACAACAATCATCCAGCACTTGCCTTAGGAATAACGGGAAATTATTATGATGCAGAAAGTGTTCCTAACGATGATATCTTCACAGTGGCTAATCTGTTAAAGGATATTGCAGATGGTATCATTTTGCCTAAATTTCACAAATATAAATACACTTCAACCTATTTTTGAGAGTAATTCATTGTATTAGTATAATGCTAAAATTTAACTGGCATTAAAATGGAGCTAAGCTACGGAATAAAACGTGGGACTCTACACACACACACACAACACACACAATGAACACACACTACACACATACATGCACACACTACACACACACACCACACACTACACACACACAACACACACATTACACACGTTACACACACACACTACACCCTACACACGCACACAAACTACACACACACACATGCACACACATGTCTTCCCGAAGTAAGAGTTTAAAGGTCAAAACATACTTTGAAAATTCTGAGGTCAAACATATTTCTGGAGTCAAAATATACTTTTAAAACTGTGCCTTGACATTGAAACAAACTGTTTTACAGGTATAAAAGCAGGAACAACCATTTTGATATTTGAACAATAAGTCTATGACAGCCAAAACCTTGGAGTGGAAAGACTGAATTCTTGGATTTCATTTGCTCTTTGCCCTAAAAAACCCACAAGCAGGAAAAAAAACCAATGGAAATGTTTCCCGGTGCTATGAAGAGGGGGGCGTCTTGCTCATTTTAGGACATTAAAAAAATCTTTCCACCGTTTTTATTTTTCTATTTTCCTGCATCTTCGACATCATCGAAGTAGGATTTCTGTTTCCGTCATTTTGAGACAAGCACTAACTGTACTGTCTTCTGTCCTCTGGCAGAGATAATGTATCTGGGTTTCCTTAGTGATATTTTAAACACATTTTTTTCTGTCCTCCCATACAGAGCGCATACTTTTGGTGGAATTCCTGTTGTGTGGGAGACCAGCTTAGTTCCATTCACACACTCACACTCCCAGATGTGGCCCCATGGTTTTATTGCTATCTCACTGTTTCAACAGTCAGACGTTTGTTCTTCGGGCTACTCTCTCCAATATCCTAGTCAGACAACTGCAGGGAGCCTTTGTGCATTTATTTATTTATTTGCTTGGTATGCTTCAGTGTTTTGGGGGCTTTTCTTCCCTCTGAGGAAGTTAAAACTCTGCAAAAGTTTGGCTCCAGAAAAAGGGAGCCAAACTGCCCTGTGATTACTTTAATTGGGTAAATGAGAGATGGCAGGTGGTAGGACAGGGCAGGTGGAAGAGAAAGAAATGGAAATCACTTGGCATCCAGGATTGTCACTTATCGTGCCCCTGTATTGAAAAAACACGAAATGAGACTGAAAAGTTGGGCATCAGAAAGAGGATTATGTTTATTTTCACCACCATTAAACTTGCCACTACTGGTTGGTTTAATTAACCTGTGAGACAAAGTGTTGAACCCTGTGAAAAAATAGAGGCTTTCAGAGGTGCCTTAGAGGCAAGAAACACAATAATATTTATATTTCTTTTTGGCTGAGGAGGTCACAGTGGTGACAGTTTCAGGAGGACACCTGTATTATTCTCTTTTGTCAACAGGACTTGGAATATGAACAAAACATGCAGTCACTTCCCACCAGGATATGTCCTTCTGGACGTCAGCACACGTGCAAGATGACAGTTTCAGGCAAGAATTTTTTCCTCTAATCTATGATTTAATCAGTTGGGTGTCTTGGAGTGGGTTAGAGAACATTTCTGAAGTTAAAGCTTGGATGTTTTTCAGTGTGGCTGGAGGTGAGGGCAGGAGACTCAGGCAGCAGTTGCTCAACTCAGCACCTATGTGATCCCTGTTCTTCGGAGGAGTAACGGAAAGCTTAGGAGAATATGTGGCTCCAAAGAAGATGGGTGCTTAAAAATGAACACTGTAAATGCTACTCAGCATACAATTGAAGGAAAGGCATCACTCACAGGAAGTGATCACAATTCTTTATTATCTGGGCCCTGTCAATAAGGAAACATTCAGTGAGTAGAAGAAATCAGTCCCTTTTGAGTTTAGGTTAGTTATGATGGCTCTGTGTTTGCTTCATTCACAGCAATTACACTTAAAAAGTGTATAGTCCTCAAGATTTGAAAAACATGTCCACACCCTTGAATTTGTTTTAGTTACATATGAGGTCAATGTTATCCATCTTCATTTATCAGATAAAGAAACTGAAAACCATAGTCTGTCATAAAATAATCCCAATTCAGATCTTCAAGAGTTCAAGTTTTATTGTCCTATTGTACTAGAGCCATTTTTGTAAAACACACAAGTTTAATCTTTCAGACAGAATCACGAAAACGTAAACTTATCACACACAACAGCATGACATGCAATGCAGTGTAGTCTAGGGTATATGCACTAGTGTCAATTTTTAATCAAAAACAAACTAAATTTGTTTTTAAAAAGTTTTTTTTACTGGATCTGGAAAAGGAAATGCTTTTCTGGCATAAAACAAAGAGGATAAGGTAGAATTCAGACCTAAAGTGTCTGTAGGAGATTCTAATGTGAATGAATTTCACATGCTTTTAAAGCTACTTTCTTCTCCTTCTTCTTCTATTTTTAATCATCTTAGCAGTCATTGTTTATTTTCTGGAGATGAGTAGCAATTATTTACATTGGAAAATCCATCGTTTTTACATAGATTGTCTTTCATTTTTGGTGAGGCACTGAGAAAAGGAGAAAAACAAAACTTTAGAAACAGAGCAATGGTATAATTGATTGAATGTTACATGAACTGTCAAGATCAGAACTTTCCCATACTATCTGAGGAATAAAAATATGTTCTGGTTAGTAATCCCCACCAAGTTTGGAAGGTTAGAGGTGACTCAGCCTCCATGAATGTGGTCTGGTCTTATTTTAAGAAGGGCCTCTGAGTCATGTGGAGTTGTGTCAAACTATGTGTTATGTTATGTTATTTTAAAAAGATAGCTTGTAGAGAGGAAATTGAACTACCTTTTTTCAAAAAACTCTACCCTTTAATAGAAGAAAAGGGCAAGTTATTTCCCACAAATCTCACTTACTCTATGTAATGTACCCCAGGATGTATTTTTACCACAGATATATTCTTAAAGTAGTTTGGCATGACCTTACTTAGAGTACTTTAAATTTGAGACTTGAATTGTTTTTGCTAAATATTTATCCTTAGATGCAATTGAATGCATTGCTCATAACTTAATTGATCTATTATTATCTTGATTGTTCAGCTATTCAAATTGATAGCTACACAGATACATGCACTATTTTTATCAATATTCAAAATGCATAATGTTAAGTGAACTTCAATTTTCTCAGCTCAGAAAAGTAGCAGTAGAATAAATCTTGCCTATATTCCTGAGTTGCAATAACATATAATAAAATCCTTGGAAAGTACATCAGCTAATGATGGGCTCATGATGGCTCTGGTTGACTGGTGATGTCATGGCTTGCAATCGAGTATAAAGTCTGTACTGTGGCTCAGCTGAGGGGAAGACACAACCAGGTGGGTGAGCAGGTCTACTACAGGAACTCACTCTTGCATTCTAATTTCCCTAAGTCTTTAGGGATGTTCCTCTAAGGTATACCAAGAACATTCTGACATTTTAACCTTATTTCGTATAGGTCTCCTCTGGGTCCATGATTCAGCCAACCAATTGAGAAAATTATAGTGCTATTCCTAGCCCCTCAAGTTAAGACACTGAATCAATAAATCCCCATCAAAACATGTAGCGTGATACAATTGTCTATTCTTTCCGTCTTAATCCCACATCCTTAAGATACATTGCCATTCTTATTTCCCAGATTTTGTTGCTATTAGTTGGCAGATCATGCAACTCTTTGGATGAGTATCATATCCCATCACAGGTTTGAGACTTAAGTCAACTCTGGGTCTAAAAAGAAGGAGGAGTGGGAGTAGAACTTAATGAAGATTAGCAGGGTTCTCAATGCAAGTGCCAATGGGTGACAGTGGGCATTAGAGATTCTTCAAGCAAAGAGAGACTGACGTCATCAGGCAGGGCTGCGGACTGCTTCTACTGGCCAAGAAGGCAAGGAATGCTCTAGGTTTCCAGATTCATTAGAATTTGCTCATATATTCCATTCCCAAACCTCAGAATCCCACTCCTTCCCAGTAAATGGCCTGAATTTAATAAAGAAGACTCTATGAGGTTTGGAATTCAATTTTTTCTATAATTCAGCCACCCACAGGATAAGACTTTGGGTTTCCTTTTCAAAAACCTTGGTTCTCTGTCTACAGGACATAGGATTTCTTTCAGAACCAATCTGTAAGGTTTCAGGATGCTTATATAGAAGTTGATCTTGGTATTTAAAACCCTGAATTCATCATTTCCCTTCCCAACTTCTCCAGTGTAGTTAGAACTAGCCAACTAGCCCAATTATGTCCCTCATTTTCATTAAAATGGTCAAATTCAATAAATTCTTGGTGGTTCAGATGGACACTTAATAAAAGCCATATAAAGGTGATAATTTGAGTTTCTTTCTTTCTTTTCTTTCTTTCTTCTTTCTTTCTTCCTTTTCTTTCTTTCTTTCCTTTCTTTCTTTCTTTTCTTTCTTTCTTTCTTTCTTTCTTTCTTTCTTTCTTTCTTTCTTTCTTTCTTTCTTTCCTTCCTTCCTTCCTTTCTTTCTTTCTTTCTTCCTTTCTCCCTTTCAACTTTCTCTTTACCTGATGCTAGGAACTACTTATCCCTCTTTTACCACTGGGGATAGGGTAATTAGTGCCTTTAAATCTAATCAGATCAGAAAACTAATTCCAAACACACACACACACACACACACACACCCCTCAAAAACTGTATCCTTAAGATTCCACCCCTCTGAAACCACCCTTAGTACCAAATTCTGTGTGAGTCATGTTTAAACCAGAAATATAGCAACTCTACAGATTTGCCTTCAGGTATTTGACTTACACAACATTGGGAGCTGGTTAAAGCATCTCTGGAGAACTACATTTGTGTCTAATGCTGGACTTTGAAGTTCACAGACTAGACGCCTGGGAAGAAAACATGGGTATAGATTGGAGGAGGAAAGTTGAGCTGCATCCCAGAAGCACAAGCTGGAGCCCGAAGGGCAGACTGAGCTCATGTCAGTTCTCATCACCTCCACCTTTGCTTAGGTGGGTGCTCTGCAGAGAACGGGACTCTTTGTGATGGAGCTAAACACACACATCTAGGCCAGGAGTATAATAAACTTCAAAACAAGGCAGCTGCAAGTTCAGCTGGTGCCTCCCATCAATATCTGCAGGTAAATGACAATGTATGTAAGATCATTTTTTTTAAGGCAGTCTGGGCAATACATTAAAACCTCATCTCTTCAAAAATGTAAAAATTAGCTGAGTGTGGTGATGCATGTCTGTGGTCCTGGCTACTCAGGAGGCTGAGGTGGGAGGATCACTTGAGCCCAGGCGGCAGAGGCTGCAGTGAATTGAAATTGTACCACTGCACTCCAGCCTAGACAACAGAGCAAGACCATATACATATATATATGAATGTATATGTGTGTGTGTGTGTGTGTGTGTATGTATATATGAAATAAAGGAAAGGCTGTTCCTCCATTTCCCCAGGCTAAATCTTCCACAACAGTGGTTAAAAACACTCATTACATGTAGGAAAGAGAATCCTTGGGAATGTAGTTCATTCAAGCCTAGGTGAGACCTTACAAAGCTATCACATCACTCTGCTTTTATTTTCCATTTTCTTTTGCAACTTTTTATCTTTCTTTGCCTTCCAAACTTTCCCACTGCAATGCAGAGTATATTTTTGTTTTTCTTCACATTTATTTTTAGGATGCAGCTATAGGGAACATTGATTAAATTTCTGAGGACTTTCTTCTAAGGTTTTCTAATTGCTTCAGCAAAACTGCTTAATGGCTATTTTTAAGTCCTCTAGAGGCATTCTTAAAAACCAGCACACTGCCGTCAAATTCCACTTGCTCTTCCACAAAGGTTTTCAGAGAATTTCTTTGCCATATCATCACCATCCTCAACAGTACCCTTGTTGAGTAAAACACGGCACATGTGGCCATGAGCTGCATGTCGAAGTTTCTCTACTGACCTTCTACGATGAATATAATTTCACTATCAAATGAGTAATGTAGGGGTCCTTGTCTGTTTCTTGCTCTGATCTCAGGGGTACTCACTACGTGATGGGTAACATAAAAGGATGAGATGAATCATTGCACTAATGTAATTTAATTTTTAGCTTAATTTTGGATGTCAGTGTTTTACTGGCTTTGGATTGGGAGACCACAAAAATAATGAAATTTGAGGTTAGAGGAGCTCAGGCTTCCCATTGAAGGTATGCGAGAAAAAGAAACCTAAGAAAGAAAGAAGCTGAACAAACACAGCTCCATGTACCCTGGTTTTTCCCTTACACTGGTCCTGCTTTGAGGATGAACACACACATGGGTAAAGCAAGGGAGAGGGCATAGAGCAACTGTCTAAATTATGATTGAATAAAAATGCAACATTGCTTATTCAGGACTGACAAGTAAACACAGTGGGCTCAGTATTGCTTCTGACTGCCAGCATTTTGATGAAGAAAGGATATTTAAAAATCTGCTTCTATGAAGTTACAGTTTCACACAGATTTATGTTGCCAACTTTCACTTGATGGAAACTTCGCAGACACAATGCAGAACACCTTCTCCACAAACAGATTGGTGTGGACTTCAATGTGTTTGTTTAGGGAAAGGCAAAATAAAATGGTTTGAAAAAAAAAAAAAAAAAGACCCATACAGAAAGTCCCAAGCTAATTGTTCAGAAGATGATTTTGTATGGTGGCATGAAGAAGGTTTGGATAAAACATTTTAACTTTCAAATGTTCAGCGCCTTCGTACTCTATGATGGAAATATCTCTCCCTTACACTCATCAGCTCACTCTGACCTGGACCATCCTCATTAATCAATGCACCCACATCTTCCCCACTTATTGAGGTTCCCAAATCCTGCACGTCACGTTCAAAGAACATATCACATACAAAGAACAGAAGCTTATTTGTTAATTTAACGCTGATTCAAACTTCCCCTTAACACCCAATCTGGAAATTAAGACTGCTCCTATGGGGGGATGGAGGCAGCAAACCACCTTGCCATGTATGTACCTATGCAACAACCCTGCATGATCTGCACGTGTACCCTAGAACCCAAAGTACAATTAAAAAAAATAAAAGACTGATTATAAATGTTAAAGTGTGTTCAGGAAACATTGTCTTATTCATCAACTCAGATTTCTTCTGGGATCCTGAGCAAGGAGGAGCCTGGGCCCCATGCACAGTGCCTCCTCCTGGTTCACACTCTTTGGGTGTTCCTGAAGATGTTCCTTGTCATTCTGGTTGCTGGATACCCTCGTGATTCCTTTGAGAACTTCATGCTGAAGCCAGAAGGGTTTTTCAAGATAAAAATTGTTTTTACATGACTCTCCACCATTCTAAAATCCTTCTGTTTTTGTTTCCCTCTTTTTTTTTGTTTTGTTTTGTTTTTTTTTTTTTTCTTGAGACAGTCTCACTCTGTCCCTAGACTGGAGTGCAGTGGCACAATCTCAGCTCACTGCAATCTCTGCCTCCCAGGTTGAAGTGATTCTCCTGCCTCAGCCTCCTGAGTAGCTGGGATTACAGGTGCCAGAAACCATGCTCAGCCAATTTTGCATTTTTGAGACAGACAGCGTTTCACCATGTTGTCCAGGCTGATCTCAAACACCTGACCTCAAGTGATCCACTGGCCTCAGCCTCTCAAAGTGCTGGGATTACAGGCATGAGCCACCATACCCGGCTGCCCCCTTGCCTTTTTAAAAGCAAAAGCCTACTTATGCCCTCTCTGTGGGCTACCTCTTGTCTTGTGTGGCTGTGCCCCTCTGCTCTTCTTACTTTTTGTGTTTCAGAGACATTGGGTACGACAATGTGCCAATTTTTATCCTGCCAGAGACTTTTCTACATAAGATCTCAGTCTCACTGCCACATCCCCCAGAGTCCCTTTTTCTCTATCTAATTGCTGCTCGCCTTTCAAGCCCAAGCTCGAATATCATTTCCTCAGGACAGATACTCGTCGCCTTTTGGTCCAACTTGGTCTTTTGTCTTCCTTGGCCTGTGCTGCTCTACTTCATTGCAGGAACCACACCTCAG
Organism: Cacajao melanocephalus; assembly: GCA_963573385.1. NCBI lineage: Eukaryota > Metazoa > Chordata > Mammalia > Primates > Pitheciidae > Cacajao > Cacajao melanocephalus. The sequence continues at coordinate 75,024 of CAUYLG010031154.1, read as the reverse complement.
TCTCCACATATATGTGTAGCAGGTGCAAACATTTCCTTCCTCTCAGAGGCCAAGTGATGTTCCATTGCATGTGTACACCACATTGTGTTTACTCACTTACCTACTGAGGGACCGAAAAACACCCGGGTTTCTTCCACTTCTTGGCTATTGTGGAGAATGCTGCTATGAATATGGGTGTGTAAATATCTCTTCAGTATTCCCTTTTCACTTATTTCAGATATATATGCCCATAAGAGGAATTGCTGGATTATATAATAATTTTATTTTTGACTCTTGAGGAAGCACCATACTGTTTCTCATAGTGGCTACATCATCATCATCATCATCATTATTTTTGAGACAGAGTCTTGCTCTGTCACCAGGCTGGAGTGCAGTGGCACGATCTTGGCTCACTGCAGCCTCCACCTCCCAGGTTCAAGCAATTCTTTGCCTCAGCCTCCCAAGTAGCTGGGACTACAGGTGTGCACTACCACGCTTGGCTAATTTTTGTATTTTTAGTAGAGTTGGGGTTTCACCATGTTGGCCAGGATGGTCTTGATCTGTTGACTTTGTGATCTGCCCCTCTGCCTCCCAAAGTGCCGGGATTACAGGCGTAAGCCACTGCGCCTGGCCCTACATCATTATTTTATGTTCCCACCAACAGTACTCAAGGTTTCCAGTGGCTTCACACCTGACCAGCTCATGTTTCTTTCTGCTTTATTTTCTGTTCTTGTTTTTAATAGTAGTCATCCTAATACACGTGAGGCAGTATCTCATGCAGTGTTAATTTGCATTTCTCTAGTGATTAGTGATGTTGAACAAGTCTGTATGTGTTTATTGGCTATTTTATGCCCTCTTTAGGGTGATATCTATTCAAGTCCTTTACCTACTTTTAATTGGGTTGAGTTTTGTGTTATTCTTCTTTGGTCATATTTTGAAAGTCCTAAAATTAAAAATTAATTTAATGTGCATTTGTCCCTGCTCAGCAACAAATTACTTTTGCAGTGTTTAGATACCATTGCTGACAAATGTCTTATATCTAAAAGTACATAAAAGAATGCCATATTTGTAAATAGCTTTTTCACCGTGGTTCTTTTATTTTAGCTCAAAAAGTGAAACCATTGTTTTCATATGGTTTATGATGGTGGTAGAGGGATAGTGGGGTAGTTTTCTATTCAATTGAAGATATGCAAATCCCAGATAACCATTTTTAGACAGTTTTGGAAGTAACGTTTTGCTTAGAATGTTTTCGTACTTCTACCTATGGAAGAGATGCAAAAGGAAGGGCTTATAATGGATTGATGGAAGCTAGCAAATAGGCTTGAGAGTATCAGGGAGGTTAGCTTAGAGAAGGAGACACTCACTTGTCTGCACACATCAGTTCTTCATTCCTCCTGGTCAGAGCTGTCCAGGTAGATTATCGCCCTCAGCTCCCTCATGACCGTGGGATTCAGTTCTCAATAGGAGACTATGAGCATCCATGATATGCTCAACTTGAATCTAAAAGACCCCTTTCCTTCCTGCTAGATCTAAGTTGCAAAGATAGGAGCATCTCAGAATAATGTGTTTTGAGGATGGTGAGCTGCCCAGATCACCTGGTTCTGGATTTGACACCTTCTGGATGGATCTGCGTATCCACCCTAGACTACCTCTAGACAGAGAAGGAAACTTGTATGTAGTATGAACCATTGCATTTGAGATCAATTTATTAGTCTTTTTTTCCTACGCATATGTGCTTGATTCTTGTTTTACACTTGTTTGAGTCACTTCTTTGCAGATCTAAATACCACTTATTTGTAGAACTGAGTAAGGCTCACAGAACAGGGGTGCAAAACAACACAACACAACAAATCTAATGGTAGACACTCTCCATCCCTAAATAATTAAAGCAACATTTTTTTCTAAAAAGTCAAAATAATGTGTACAGGAAACACATAAGTATGTAATAGTGTTGGCAGTTAGGGTTCTAAAACCCTAACAGGAAGCCTACTTGGGACCTTGTAGAAAGTCAGAGCTGATTGGAGGAGGAAGCAATCAAAACTGGAGTGGAGGCTTCCAGAAGGAGAGAACCTGAGTCCAACCTGATGGGCTGTGAAGCGTATAAGGGAAGAGGGGCTGACCTGCACTTGAGCCAGGAGGGGGTCATTCTCACCACCATCCTCACAGGGCATGCTCCTCCCTTCTGTGTTTCTCCTAGGACAGGGGTGAGTCTTCCAGGCTACTACACCAGGCATGCCAGTCCTGCAGTTATGTGTGAGACCACAGAGTAGCAATTCCTTCATGATGAGGGGCTTGCATGTGCCTCTGCGAAGTACGACCTTTCTTGCTGTTATCTCACCGGGGTCTCCTTGTGCCCAGGCATCTGATGTTGCTTCCACAGAGAGCCTTGCATGGCCCCGGGTCAAGGTTATGTGCATTCCACACAGAAGCACCCCATACTCCCTGCCATTACCCTTGCAGTATAAGATTTCAGTTTCCAGGCCAGACGCGGTGGCTCATGCCTGTGATCCCAGCACTTTGGGAGGCCGAGGTGGCTGGATCACGAGGTCAGGAGATCAAGACCATCCTGACTAACATGGTGAGACCCCATCTCTACTGAAAATACAAAAATGAGCCAGGCATGGTGGTGCGCACCTGTAATCCCAGCTACTCAGGAGGCTGAGGCAGAAGAATTGCTTGAACCCAGGAGGTGGAGGTTGCAGTAAGCCGAGATTGCCCATTGCACTCCAGTCTGGACGACAGAGGGAGACTCCGTCTCACACACACAGACAAAAGATTCCAGTTTCCAGTTAACAGAACGTATCTTCTATGGAACTGTCAGTCTTATGTAGATTTTGTCATGCTTTTTAGCCAAAGAATTATTCCCAATGCTTAGGATAATTTCTGCAATAAAATAGTCTCAAGAAAAGTATTTTAAATAAATTAATACATATACGTGAATGCTTCAGACAAGGTTAAAATTGGGACTGAACTGCACTGAAATCTATCCTATGGCAGATGATACTAAGTATCTTTTCAGAAAGGTGAATGTTTTAAAAATTATAAGCTGTTCTCTTAGCAATATGTGGTCACATGGGAGTTTGTTAAATTCTTTAGTCTTTTTTGGGAGCTTAAAATATGAAATGAGTTCACAGAGGTGGAATGGTTTTAAGCAATAGAAAACCAAGATTAAACTGCTTCTTATTTCCCCTCTGAGAAGGAATCATTGATCTCTAGTGGAACTATCAGAGTCCTGGATAAAAATAAAAATGTGAATTTTAAAAATAGGGCTCACTTTTTGAAATACTCTTCCAAAATGAATCATGCAGTTTGGCCTTTTTATTTGAACTATTCTGCTGCAATTTTCCCCACAAAGACACAATTTGTATTAGAACTGGCCTCTCTGTTGTGGGATTCAGCAACTTGGGAGGCTCTGTTGATGGAGTCGCTTGCTAAATCTCAGCCTCTCTTGCTCTGCATCGAATGGATGTGCAGACAGCTCTCAGCCCTCATTTTCTTTGAAAATGGAGAGGTAATTTACCGAACTACGAATCCAGTTGATTATTTCTTTGGGCTCTGCATGGGAACAACTAGTTAAGAAGTTGAGGGGTAGATAAGAGTTATTGTCCTGCCAACACCAGTCCCTGTAACATTAGGGGCATCTCCTATACCAGTCGTTTGCACCACGGGGTGATTTTCGTGATCCTTCAGTCCTCACCAGGGAACACCTGGCAATGTCTGGAGGCTTTTTTTGTTGGTCTGAACTAGGATATTGCTGCTGGTATCTAGTGGTCAGGGCCAGGGATACTGCTAAACATCCTACAGGGCAGCCCTCTGCGACAAAGAATGATCAGACCTACAGGTATTAATAGTCATCTATGGGCAGGGTGTGGTGGCTCACGCCTGTAACCACAGCACTTTGGGAGGCAGGCAGATGACTTGAGGTCAGGAGTTCAAGACCAGCCTGGCCAACATGACAAAACCCCGTCTCCACTAAAAATATGAAAATTAGGTAGGCATGGCAGTGGGTGCCTACAATCTCAGCTATTTGAGAGGCTGAGGAAGGAGAATTGCTTGAACCTGGGAGGTGGAGGTTACAGTGAGCTGAGATTGCACCATTGCACTCCATCCAGCCTGCGTGACAGGAGCAATACTCCATCTCCAAAAAAAAAAAAAAAAAAGTCACTTGGGAAGTGAAGAGACCCTGTTGTCAACCCTAATGAGTTTCTTTCATCCTTGCTAAGTAGAAGAATCTTTTTGGAATGTGTCTTCCACTTGGTTTCTGCCCATCTCCCTGCAGTAAAGACCCTCCTAACTTTCATGCCATCCCACACATGACGCAGGAGCCTGTGGCCCCAGTTCAGAGGAAGGGCAGGTCCTGGTGACCCATTTGTGTCCCTTCATGGGTTTGAGGTCCCCAGGGTGTCTAACCCACCCATGTGCAGCTGAAACAGGCTCACGTCTCGGGAACAGGATACTGAAAGAAGCTGTTCCTGGATGTGCCACTTGCAGACTAGCGATCGCATTTCATCTTCCTCAGCCCTGAGCTCTGTAGCAGTGGCTACAGAGGGAAAACATTTGTCTGAAACTAGATCTGGGGCTGTGGTCTGGAGTGGTTTACGCCAGTGGTACCTTCTGAAGATGCTGCCAGCGGCTTGAATTCTCTTCTGTCAGTAGCTATAGAAAATCAAGGAGGAAATATCCAGTGGCCTGCATTTTCAGGGCCACTAACTCTGTGGCTTTCAATGTCATGAAGCCAGGGGGCCGAGTGGGACACACAGAAACTTGAATCAGTGAGTCCTGCCTGGCCCGAGGCCCCAGCTTGATCCTGCAACAGGGAAAGTTCTGGAGCTTAGGAATGACTTCATTGTCAGCCTCTGCTCACCCTTGGAAGATCAAAATTAAGTCACTCAAATTTTCATTTCTTTTGTTTGATTAATTGTAAAAAAAAAATTCTTAACACTGAACTGGTGGTGAAGTTTTTTTTGTTTGTTTGTTTGTTTGTGACAGAGTCTTGCTTTGTCACCCAGGCTGGAGTGCAGTGGCGCAATCTCAGCTCACTGCAACCTCCACCTCCCAGGTTCAAGTGGTTCCTCTGCCTCAGCCTCCCAAGTAGCTGGACTACAAGCACACACCACCACACCCGGCTAAGTTTTTATATTTTTAGTAGAGTTGGGGGTTTCACCATGTTAGCTGGGGGTCTCAGAGCACATCTGCTCGGAGCTCTTGTCCAGCAAGAGGGTTCCAACCTGGATAGTGGGGTGCATGGGAAAATAAGACAGACAGACAGACAGACAGAGAGACGGACGGGGTCTGGGTCTGGAGCATTGAGAAGTCAATGCTTCGCCAACAGCTTTATTTTGCTCAAGGTCAGTCTATATACATTTTCTAAAGAAGTCACTTACGTCAACTGAGTACATAATTCCTTTTTGATAAGGGGGAACAGAAAGGTCAAAGACATAATCAGGTCAAGCAGGTCGTTCCTTATTATCTATTCCATCAGTTTCTTGATCTAGCTACAAAGTAAGTTCTCAATTATCTAAGAGAGTAAATCACTACTTTTCTAAGGGGTTAGTAAAGGCAAAACAGAAGCATGTTTGTAAAAGTAAAACACAATAGAACACACGACTGCTAAGTATAGGGGCAAACCGAATCCCATGACCGCATAGCTATCTGGCCATTGTCCTCAACAGTTTACACTTTAACCAAATCCTCTTTTAACTTCTTCTTTCCTTAGCTCAACTTCCTCCAACTGGAGACACTGTGTCTGGGCTCAAACTCACTGTTTGGTGAGACCCAATGTCTGGGAGTCTCACACAGGAGCGTTCCCCACAGTTAGCCAGGCTGATCTCAATCTCCTGACTTCATGATCTGTCCGCCTTGGCCTCCCAAAATGCTGGGATTGCAGGTGTGAGTCACCGCACCCAGCCGGAGTTTTTTTTATTTTCTTTAAACTCAGTTTGTAGCTTTTAAAGGTAGTGATTGAGTGTTTAAGCAATGGTGGCAAGTTATAATCTTATAAATGATGCCGTGTAGCAAAGTAACACAAGAAAGCCCTCCTTTTCCCACTCTCCAGCACCACATGACTTCAGATCTACCTATACAAAGGAAAATATAAACCAAGTTAGGAATTTATAGCCATATCTTAAAACATGCATCCCAATTATAACATGTATGCATCCACTTTTTTTCCTAGTTAATAGCTTTTATTTATTAGAGCAGGTTTAGATTTAGAGAAAACTGGAAGGGAAAGTATTCAGGGCTCCCAGACACTTCCTCTCTCCTGCCCCAACCTTCATCATAATGGACCCCTTCCACTAATGTGGTATATTTGTCACCACGGATGAGCCAATATTATTGATGATATGTTATCATTAACTAAAGTCCATAGTTAGCACTGGGGTCCACTTTGCGCTGCACATTCTGTGGATTTTGATAAATGCATCCTTGGTTGCAATGTCATCATACAGTGTCAATTCCTTGCCCTGATAATCTCCAGTGCTCCACCTGTTCATCCTTCCCTCCCTCTCTCCATGTCCAATCAACCACTGAACATGCTGTCTCTGTGTTCGGCCTTCCATTTTCTTTTCACTTACAACCGGATCTTGCGAATTCTGCTTCCACGAGTGATGACTCTTTGGCTGCTCTCCCCCGTCCATCCACTTCTCTTTGGTGCTGGCTCAGCTCACGGTCTCAGAGCCTGGCTTGAGAACAGACTAGAGGCTGCTCTTGTTGCCTCTACCTTCTAGTCTAGTGCTACGCAGGAACAGCTTCTCTCAGCATCCTGTTTCTGAGACATGAGGCTGTGGCCCGGAGTGGCTCACTCCAGTGGTACCTTCTGAAGGTGCTGCCAGAGGCTTGAATTCTCTTCTGTCAGTAGCTATAGTTGCATATATGGTGATTTTTTTTTATTTGAAACAGAGTCTCACACTGTCACCTGGGCTGGAGTGCAGTGGCACGATCTCGGCTCACTGCAATCTGTGCCTCGCAGGTTCAAGCGAGTTTCCTGCCTCAGCCTCCCAAGTAGCTAGGATTACAGGTGTGCGCCACCACGCCTGGCTAATTTTTGTATTTTTAGTAGAGACAGGGTTTCACTATGTTGGCCAAGCTGGTCTCAGGCTCCTAACCTCATGATCCACCTTCCTCGGCCTCCCAAAGTGCTGGGATTACAGGCGTGAGCCACCACCCCCAGTTTATGGTGATCATTTTGAAACACAATGCCACTGTGTCTCTTTCCTACCCAGTGATTGCCAATTGTCCCTGTTGCTCCAACAATAGCAAAGACTTCACAGTGACAGAGGAGGCACATGAGCTCCCATTTCTGCAAACTGATTTGGTCTCGTCTCCTTCCTCTCAGGGCCTGTATCCTCAGGCCCCTCCCCTGCCCCCTGACAGTCAATATTTCCATCATGCATGCAAATTAAAATCCCTCACACGAATGCATTTTCTTTTCTACAGGGTGAATTCTTCCTGCTGCCTGCTGGGTCTGCTGCTGGCTGGTATGTAACAAATGCACACCAACGTTCCAGTGGCTTCCTACAACAAGTTTCATTCTTCCTCATGAAAAAGTTGAGGGTATGTTCCTGGTTGGCAGGAAGCTCCCCTCCACACGATGACTCAGGGACCTTGTTTGTTCGTCATGGCTCTGCCCTGTCTGTCGTGTTGGTGACACTGATACAGGAACATAGCCATTTTCTGTAGAGGCATAACCCAAGCATACGGGCTAGCATATGCCTAGCATGCAGGCTCCTGTTCCCTTGGTTGGAATTTACTCACACGGCCGCATCTATTTTAGAGGGAGGCAGGGAGACTTTGTGTAACTGTATGCCCAGAAAAGAGAGATCAACTGAGGATTTTAAGTATCTCTCAGTCTCTACTTAAATGAATATGGAGCATTCTAAGTGTAGAAAACTAAAGAAAACAGAGACCCAAATGTCCATCATTGGTAGACTGGATAAAGAAGATGTGGCACATATACACCATGGAATACTGCACAGCCATAAAAAATGATGAGTTTGTGTCCTTCATAGAGACATGGATGAATTTGGAAACCATCATTCTCAGCAAACTGACACAAGAACAGAAAATCAAACACGGTATATTATCACTCATAGGTGGGTGTTGAACAATTAGAACACGTGGACACAGGGAGGGGAACATCACACACTGCAGTCAGTAGTGGGGGGCTAGGGGAAGGACAGCGGGGATAGGGAGGGTGGGGAGGGATAATGAGGGAAGAAATACCAGATATAGGTGATGGGGAGATGCAGGCAGCAAACCACCTTGCCATGTATGTACCTATGCAACAATCCTGCATGATCTGCACGTGTACCCCAGAACCTAAAGTGCAATTAAAAAAAAAGAAACAGAGAGAGAGGAAGGGAAGTAGATGAAGGGTGCAGAGCACAGAATGAGGGAGCTGGAAGTGGCAACGACATGCTACCCTAGAGGAAAGGATGGGGTAGCTTTGCAACGCATGGAAAATCTATTCCATCTGAAGACATGGGGTTGAGATGTGCAGGTTTCTGTGTTGACCTGGGTGGTAGTTATGCAGGGGTGCTCTCTTTTTGACAGTTCATCAAACCATTCACATAATGTGTTGCCTTTTCTGTAGGTTTTTTTTTTTTTCAATGACAAGTTTAATAAACACAAAAAAGGAAATATGCTCACCTTATCTTTGGACAGTTTCTCAAATGTTTTATAACTAATTAAATTTTTTGATTTATACATTTAATTGGACTGCTTTTCTTTGATTATGCATCACAGACATCCTAGATCGCAGGAATTTCCACTTACATCTGGGATACAAAACGACGCTGATGCATACATTTGGATTTTGTTGATTTACTTTTTCTGATTCCCTTTCCCTAGAGTTTCCTCTTTTTTTCTCTCTGTAGCTGAACTCAACCTATTAATTTTAAAATATTTGATTAAACAGAATCTTCTTTATGAAGCCCTTCCTGGGCCTTCCATGTGGAATTGGCCTTCCTATTGTTCATATTCCTATAATACAAAGCACATCTTTCATCCAGTCCTACAGCATTTTAGTGAACTTCTTTGACTCCAATTACTAGATAATAAGCTCCTTTGATGTTAGAGGTTATGCTTAATCATCTTTTTATCCTAAGTCCCCAGAAAACACAGTAAATGCTTAATAATTTTTTGAAGGAATGTGCAAGTGAATAGAAATGTATGTAACTTGTAACTGTGTCATATAATTTACAATTATGACTTAATGTTTGTTTAGTTTATAGTAATAACACATTATTTTAAATGGAGAGTCTAATATTATTTAAATATTCCAAAGAGATAAAGACAGTTTTAGGTCTTTGGTTACATTTTTTAGTAAATTTGGGATGAAATAACAGATTTCAAAGACTTGGTTCCTAAGTAACATTTTTCTCTCACTCAGTGTCTATTTTCTTTCCCATTGGTTATTTATTATGTAAATAATATAAATTTAAAAGTGCAGCTGCTCTTTTAAAAGTAGGCAAGCCCATATTTGAACCTCAGCTTATTTCTTGCAGGCTGAGTGACTTTGCCCACTTTCACCTAGGCCTGAATTTGTTCATCAATAAACCAAGAGCATAATTCCACCACAAGGATAGTTATAGAAATAAAATGTGGTGATTTCTGCATCCTAACTCAGATGATTTTCAAAAAATGTGAAGTTCTTACTCATTTTCTTGTATCTCCTAAATAAGAGTTATTAAGTTAAGCACAAATACCAAATTATAAAGACCTGCTATTTATGTTTTTTTTCTTTTGTTTTAAAGAAAGTACTCAAATTCAACTTTAATTGGTGGCATTAATTTAATATAGTGATGGGGCTGAGGTAATGTAAACAGGAGAACTTTTTCATCTTTCTTTCTTCATTTTTCCGATTGTCATTACACATTCCTGGAGGCAAATCTTCATTTAAAATGTGCTGCAAACTCAAGTGTCCCTAAAGAATGGAATGTGTTAAATTTGAGGTACTCTGAAAGAGTTCTCACACATCACTGTTATACACAGTAAAATACACTCTCACGAATGCACTGATTTAATAAAGGGGCAGAAAGTGAACAAATGCATTGGTCAGCTTGGGAATCTGGAAGACCAGAGCTGTAGCAGGTGCTGCTCTCTCCCATCCCTCCCTCAGCTTCTGCCAGCAATGTGTGCATTTTCTGCCTTGTGCTCTGCTGATAAAGGGGACTTCTTTGTCAGAGGATCGCCTCCTCCAGGAGGACTGTTCTCTTGCTTCCCTCCTAGGACTGAGCTCTGATTCCAGGAGGAGCTAACCACACAGTGTGACTTGCTGTCCTGGTCTCCCTGCAAGTTCAGGCTGAGTCTGTGGTTGCACCCGAACCTCTGGCTGCTGAGTGTCCTCACTTCCTGGCCAGTAGATTTCACCTGGAAGAATTTATTTCACAAACACTTTCACCCAAACTCTAGCCTCAAAGTCTGCTTCTGGGAGAACTCGACCTATGATGGAAATGTACAGAGTCTAAGGAAAGAAAGAAATGTAGGAGCACAAACTTAATGCAGTTGAGAAGGAGAGGCAATATGAGGAATTCACAAAAGATGGCAGATGAAAGTGTAGAAATCTTAATAGTGAGAACTTCTGTATGATGCCATGCTCAGTAGATTGGATGTGGATTTGGGATGGATGGATACTTAATTTTGATGACCTGATCATATGAGCAGTGTCTAGCAGAGCTCAAGGTCAAAATACTTGGGGAAGATCTTTAGAATCACAAGTGGGTTCTAGAAAATTATGAGCTCCGTAGGTGAAAATCTTATGAGAGAATAGTAAAATAGAATGTAGAGAATTAAAACATGCAAACACAGAGTATTATCAAAGGCTTCAGGGTGCAAAGTGAGTGGCCGGGTGTCTACATTTTTCACAATAGACATTTTTAAGGTAAGAGGATTTTTTATTGTATAAATATTTATGTTCCTTTGTTTTTGGCAATGCTTGCATGTAATAGGTGCACAAGAAAAGTCAAATACATGAGAGCTCAGTAAGAATGGTCATAGAATCTGACTTTATTTTCTATTAATTTTTGTTTCTGTTGTGCTGGTAAAATGATATGCCTTTATATGGGAATGAGAAGGGAGAAAAATCATTATGCTCCCTTTTCTTTTCTTTTTTTTTTTTGTTATTAGACGTAAGGTTTCACTCTATTGCCCAGGATGAAATGCAATGACACAATCATGGTTCACTATGACCTTGACCTCCTGGGCTCCAGTACTAGGCTCAGTAGCTGGGACTGTAAGGCAGGCCACCACAACCTGCTGTTTTTGTTTTTTTAAAAAAATCTTTTTTGTAGAGATGAGGGTCTCATTGTATTGTCCAGACTGGTCTCAGGTACTGGCCTCAAGTGATTCTCCTGCCTTGGCCTCCCAAAGTGCTGGGATTACAAATGTGAGCCACAGCACCTGGCCTTATATTCCTCCCAGTTTAGTCTCACAAGGACTGAAATCTATCTCCTGATTTCAACCAAAGTCCAATTCTGACATGTATAAATAACAATTTGCTGCTAGCTATGTATTTAGAAAGAATAAAATCTCCCTTTTAAGGTGAATGAAAGTAAGCTTTATCTTTCAAGTGCTGGGAAAAAAGGTCCACACAGGTGGATGTGAGTGTGTTGGTGTGTGGTATATATAGTATCTACTGGGTACGATGGTGTGATCATAGGCATGTAAAAAGAACCCCTTCAGAGCAGCAGCCATATGGTATTTTCTGCAAATGATGAGATGCTTTCAAAGATTTAAAATCTTCACCCTAAAAATAGAATTGGGTATCTATCTGATAAGGTGACTATTTCATTTATTATCAGAGGTTAAGTAAATGTTTTCACTAGGGACATCACTAACAAAAATCATATCTCAGAGAAAGGAAAATCATTCTTTCCAATTTAATTTTATTCCATTTTTTGCAACAGGAAGGAAGGCTGGGATCCACTGTGTTTATTCCAGGGACTATCTCTGCACTGGGGTAGAGTGGTAAATATGGGGGATGCATCTCTTTGTCTTCCACAGTTTAATGGACACCAGTTGCCAAATATGAAACATTTTTTAGTTTCAGGCCAGTTGCTACTGAAGTCAAAAGTTTTAACTGTCCACAGTCTTCTGGGTGAGAAAAAGGGCTGAATGCGAAGAGAGAGATCCCTTCTGTAGCAGGGGTCATTGTCCTTGACAATGGTGGACGCCCAGAAGAGACAGCATGGCCACTGCAGTAAGATACCTGGGAGCAGGTAAGCACAGCCACCTGGCTGCTCTTGCCATGGCTGTCACCATGACTGTTATTATTATTTGTTAGTATTTGTCCCCAGTGCCATGAGGCTGCTTTCTCAAGCAGCAATTTCTTTATTTCAGAACAAGTTTCAGTGTAATTCACTTCACTCACAAGGGTATTCCAGAAATAAGTGAGTTGCTTGTCGGCCTTTTTAGCTGACACACTGAATAAACCTTGACACTCTCCCTTCCTGCTTTCTCCCCTCCCCTCGCCATCATAGCAGGACGCTGCTGGGAAATATATTATACCGACAACGAGCAAATGTGCAGCAGTAAATATTATGGTTCCACTTAATGCTTCAACTGTGAAAACAAAAGATAGAAATGTAGTTCACCTAACAGATACCGAGGTCAAAAACTATCGGTACAGATATTCCACCCGGCAACTATCACAATACACGTTTCATGGAGGGCTTATTTATGGGAACATATTATGAGTCATAGCAATTCATAACATGATGTGCTATGGAAAATTCTATTCTCTACTCCAACTAAAGAGTAGACACACAGCACTCATTTTTGATTAATGAGAGCCATAAACATATCCCGCCAGGTATAATACAGTAGTTTACAGCTTTAACTAAATTGACAGATATATTTTTTTCTTCATAAAACAAGAAGAATGGGATAAAGTAAAATGACTGCAGATCTCAGCAAGACAGTTAACTGGCTTCAGCCATGGCAGGGGCAGTGTTATCATAGACCTATCAGGATTTCAGCTCCTCTGGTATAATTTATTCATTACCTGTATTGCAGCATCTTTGTCTATTCTGTAAATATCTTTCTAATTTGAATTAAGATAATGTGCTATCTGTGCTTGTTAGATATGGCATAACGCAGTTTGTATTCACTTTAAATCTCACCAAGTCAGAGAGCATTTTTGCATTCCAGATAGAGCTAAAAATATTCACCCATTAAAATAGTAATCATCATTAAAATTCGCTCACTGATTTTGCTGATTAATTTTTCAGTAACAAGTGTGCTTTCCAAAAAGTTTCAATTAAACATTTTTTTGACAAAACTAGATTTCTACATCGTAAGAAGAAAGAGATAATTAAGGAAATAAAAATAGAAAATTCAAATCTACTGTAATTTTTAAAAGACTTTAAAAAATTCTCTGACAAAAATAAAGAGTGAAGAGGATGGGGACAGTTGCTATTACTAGAATGTAGGACTGAGTTAGTTTCCTACATTTTCATTTTTGGGCTGTGATCATCACACCTTGGAAAGGTTGTCTATTTTTGTCTGATAGAAAAAGCACAATCTAGCAGACATAAGTATTCAAGGGAAGAGGGCCACTGTGGTGAGATTTAAATCTTTATTTGCATGAGTTCTATTTTCAAATGCAACAGGCATGGTTCAAGTTCAGAACAAGGTTGGAAATCTGTCAAGGTGCAGCTTTAAATGCAGGGGATGAAACCAAGGGTGGCTGCTTGCAAGGCAGTCGCTGGTACTCTTTTTTTCTCTTTGGAATCTATTTTTGTTGAAGTTAAAGACATAAGCAACTTTTGAAAATTATGAGAGAAGAAATGATGGGTTTTTCTTTCTTTATTTTTATTTTTATTTTTGAGACAGTCTCACTCTGTCACCCAGGCTGGAATGAGGTGGCACAATCTATGCAAACTGCAACCTCCACCTCCTGGGTTCAAGTGATTCTCCTGCCCCAGCCTCCCGAGTAGCTGTAGCTGGGGCTGCAGGTATGAATACCATACCTGGCTAATTTTTGTATTTTTAATAGAGATGGGGTTTCTCCATCTTGGCCAGGCTGGTCTCAAACTCCTGGCCTCAGATGATCTGCCCACCTCGTCCTCCCAAAGTCCTGGGATTACAGGCATGAGCCACTGTGCCTGGCCTTTATTTCAATCCTATAAGAATATCAACCCCATACTGTAATCTTTAAGAAAGCAGACTAGTACAAATGTCTTTGGTTGGTTTATTTTTGTTTTTATTGATTGATTGATTGATTGATTGATTGACTTTTTTGAGACAGAGTCTCACTTTTTTGAGACAGAGTCTCACTCTGGAGTGCAGTGGTGCAATCTTGGCTTACTGTAACCTCCGCCTCCCAGGTTCAAGCGATTCTCCTGCCTCAGCCTCCCGAGTTGCTAGGACTACAGGCGTGCATCACCACGCCCAGCTAATTTTTTAGTAGAGATGGGGTTTCACCATGTTGGCCCCGATGATCTCAGTCTCTTGACCTCATGATCTGCCTGCCTCAGCCTCCCCAAGTGCTGGGACTACAGGTGTGAGCCACCTAACCCAGCCATATCTCTGGTTTTAAAACAGATACACATATTTTAAATGGAGAATAAGAATATTAACTATAAGACAGAAACCATTTTTTAAAAAAGGAGAAGTACAGAAAATAAATCATAGGAGAAAGTTATAATGTTTAGCCATGTTAAAAATAATGTCTGCATATATAATTTGGTACTAATTAAAGCAATTAAATACTCCTTAGCTGTGAATATTTGATGTGACATAGTATTTGTAATGGACATATGTCACACAGCAGTAGTGGTGTCCATCTTGTCACAGAGCAGCATCAGAGAGTACATGTCATGGGAACATCTGCGGACCTTTCTCACAGAATGGGTGGCAGCAGACCTCAAGAGACACAGAGGCACCTGTCAAAATGATCTGGGATATGGCAAGCAAGAAGGAGCAGCAGTTAACCCAAGAATTTCCGTATTTCCACAGAAAAATACAAACACACACATTTATTCTCTTTTTAGAGAACACAGATAATGTGTAGTTATATATTCCTTTATTTCCAAACATTAAGCTGTAATGCAAGTCAGCTTGTTTTAATAATATAATTTAGCTTAATCTTCCACGGAGCTTTAGTGAGTCATTTTCTAGAATTTTTAGAAAATAAGTCATTTGCTGTTTATGAGTCTGATTATGTAATCTCTGGGCCATTTGAATTGCAAGAAATATTAAATCAAAATGTTTATAAAAGGTTATCTACGTATTCTATAACAGAGTATGTCCGAGATGGCTAGCATTTGAGAGAAACAAAGAATTTCTTATTTGTCTCCTTTAATTTGAAATGTAAATTTAGTTTGGTTTAAAGTGGAATGCCATAGATGACTATCGGAATAAAATAATGTGTGTATGTGTGTGTGTGAGCGTGTGTAGATTGGTAGATAGATAATAGTTGATACATAATAGCTATATAGACAGATATAGCTATACCGACATTTAAAGTAACTAAATTGTCCTATATTATCATGTCTTGATTCCTAATTACATCCAGGTGTATATAAAGATAAAACGTTTGAGCTATTTTAAATCCTGTATGTTTCGTACTTCCCAACATTCCCCTTTGCCCTCTTGTAAACTATCTTTCCTATAGTAGCCAAAATAATTTAAAAATAAAATACAAATGTTTTAGGCCTTTCAAAGGGCTGGCATCACACTTAGAATGAAATCTAAACTCCCAGCTACAGCCTGCCTCTCCCAGCTCCTACACCATGACTGCCCCCACCCATCCCAGCTCACTAAGCTCCAATTCTGGACCCCACTGGCTTGCTGCTGGCCTCAGGGCACAGGCTCCTTCCGTTTCTTCAGCCTGGGTTGACCTCTCCCTGGGTCTGGTCTCTGCAAGCTGGCTTCTTCTAGTGCTGCTGGGGCTTTGCCTGGCCTCCTTCAGACATCTTGATCGGCTCTGTGGGCTGTGCCCAGCTTCTAGGGAGTTGCATCCCGGCTCAGGGCTTCTTCCTGGGACTTGTAGGCCTCCCTGAGGGAGGCGACTGCCAGGTGGGTATATGAAGCTCAGCTCCCTTTCCTCCACAGCAAACTGCAGAGGTAGCATCATCACCAAGCATCCTGAGCATACAGGCTAAGGCTGAGACCCCCTGAGAACCTGTCCCCATCTGTTATCTCCCACCCACTTCTCTCTCTCACTCTCTTTTTTTATTTTTTTGAGACAGAGTCTCACTTTGTCACCTAGGCTAGAGAGCAACCTCTGCCTCCCAAGTTCAAGCGATGCTCCTGCCTCAGACTCCCAAGTAGTGGGATTACAGGCATCTGCCTCCACGTCCAACTTGGTTTTGTATTTTTAGTAGAGACGGGGTTTCACCATGTTAGTCAGGCTGGTCTTGAACTCCTGACCTCAGGTGATCCACCCACCTCGGCCTCCCAAACTACTGGAATTACAGGCATGAGCCACTGCAACTGGCCCCTTCCCTCTCTTGACCCTTGCACTGCCAGATTGGCTTCTCCTGCCTGGAAGCAGTTCTTGAATCAATCACTTGCACATGAATCTTCATCTCAGCATGTACCTCTAAGGAAGTCTGAGGCAAGAAAAATGGCAGCTCCAAAGCCACCTCCAACCGCCTTCCTACAAAGACAGCCCATTCAGGAACCCGGCACATATTTCAAGTCCAGGGCCCCCCAGGATGCCAAGCATGGGGTCCCTGGGATTGGAGCACTACCTCTAGCCTGGGCTACATGTTTTCTGTCTCCTCTCTTTATTCTCTTGATGACACATTGCTATCTGTAATTATGCATCCTTTGTTTATGTGAATATCGGCTTCCTCCAGTATGTAGTCACACTCTCTATGGAAACAGTAGCTTCATTTGCACCCTTCACTGCCACACCTTGGCTGCCACCATGGCCCCAGGGAAGGCAGGTCCTGCTGGCTGCTGGTAGCATGAGAGCTTTGCTCCCGAAGAGGAAGATCTTGCCTCTCTTCACCGAATTCTCACGTCCCCATTTCCACAAGCTGTGTCATCACCTCTGCTGACCCTCAGCTTCTCGGCCTATACTTGTTGTCCTGGCTCCTGGGGTCAGCAGGGCTGGCGGCTGCAGGAATTTATGAAGACATGTACCCGTGAAGAGCGGTAGTGCCTGATGGCCAATTTTAGAGATGCCTAAAAGCTTTCCCAGGATGCCCGGGCACAACCATTAAGAAAGGAACATGCATTATGAAGAGTGTGGTGCTTTTCTAGCTCAGTGAGGAGATTTACCTCCCCAAGTGGAGCTCTTAAAAGTACAAGCACCCTCGATAAACCCTGAAAAGCTCAGGTGATTGCTCAGAAAGTGGAACCTGGTAAGGACGTTTCCTTGGAGATCAGGCACCGTAATATCTGCTTCCTAGATTTTTCTAGGAGTGGGGGATGCAGAAAGCAGAAGTGAATAGAACAAGTTCCTGGTGACCTTTCACTATTTGGCAAAGGTTTTTGGTAGAATATGCAGAAAAATGGACCAGACAAGTTAGTTCTTGCCTGTAATCCCAGCGCTTTGGGAGGCCGAGGCAGGAGGATCACTTGAGCCCAGGAGTTCAAGACCAGCTTAGGCAACAAAGTTAGATCCAAACTCTACAAAAAAAAAAATATAAGAAATTAGGTGGGCGTGGTGACGGGCTCCTGTAGTCCCAGCTACTCAGGAGACTGAGGCGAGATGATCACTTGAGCACGAAAGGTGGAGGCTGCAATGAGCTGTGATCACATCACTGCACTCCAGCCTGGGCGACAAGGCAAACCCCATCTCAAAAAACAAACAAACAAACACAGTATAAAGAAGAATAGATGTCACATTTAATTTTTTAAAAGATATGTATCTGGTGAGACATGGAACTCAATGATTTATTAACTCCACAAATCTTTATTTAGCACTCTGCATGTGCTAGGCCCTGCTCTAGAAATTGTGAACACAGAAGTGACCAAACACAGACACAGTTTGCCTTCATGTAGTTGATATTCTAGTTGGCTGAGAGGAACAATAAATGGACACTCAAAGGGTTGATTGGTTGGCAAAAGTGAGAGAGACTGGACTTGGTGGGAAAGCTTGGTGGTGGTAGCAAGAAGCTTTTAAGCAAAGATTTAAATAAAGCAAGGAAGCAGTCATGCAAGCATCTTCAGGAAGTTTGTTTCAGGTGGAGATATGGTGGATGAAGGCTCTGAGGCTACAGATAGCTGAAGAGGAACAAGAAACATCAAAATTCTGTGAATTCCAGTGGCATCAGCCAAATGTTAATTGTAGCACACTAGTTACTTTCCTTCAGCAGCCAACAGAGTAAAAGGGAGTCAGTCTACATACATAGATGATCGCTTTTGAGGTGGTACTTAACATCTGTGTTTCCATCATACCCCAGTGGTAAAGTAGTAAATGGCAACAAATAATAGAATTCATGTTATTCTCATAGGAGCTTTTTAATAAGTTATAGATTCATCTGAGGGAGTGCCAGGATATTGGATTCAAGAGACTGACAGCAAAGAAAAACTTAGGCATGACTCTTCTTAATAACAGCTAACATAGAAATAGAGGAAAAAAATCATTCTTCTCACAATATAGTTAGATTAGAAAGTAATCATTTATATTCAGCAAGTATTTACTGCACAACTAAAAGATTCTATGTGAGAGTACTACATGTAATGATTTTCTGTGAAGCAGTTAAAACACAATTTGTTCCTCTAAGAAGGAAAACAGGAGGTATGCATCTATGTTTTCTGCCAAGCACAGTAAGGCTTTTGCTGTTAATTCATAAACATTATGCAATACAATGGCATATAATAAAGTTCCTCTTTGTTTAGCAGTGCTGAGGATGTCCCAGTTGGTTGGAATACATATATTTAATAATGAAATTGTGTATGTGCACGAGTGTGTGCATGTGTGTGTGAATGTGTGTCTGCATGTGTATGCATGCACATGAGTGTGTGTGAATGGGCATGCATACGTGTGTATGTATATGTGCATATGTATGTGTGTGAATGGACATGCTCATGCATGTGTGTTCATATTGTGCAATCCAAATGGCCTGTTCTGTGCATCTGTATTCAAGACCCAAGTCCTGTGGGGACAGAGTGGCTTGTTTTCAAGAGTGTTTGGCATGGCACCCTGCAGATGTGGGAACTTAGTAATTGTGTGCTGAGGACGATGATTAGGTTGATGACAAATTTGTGTGTTGAGTAGAAAGAGCTTACTGATTAGTTTCTGGAATTGTTCCCCAGTTCTAAACAAATGGGGTTTTGCTTTTTATTTATTTATTTTTTGATTCGTGGGTTCTGTCCTGTATTTAGTTAAACTATGAATGCTGCATTAAAATGAATATCTTCTCATCTTCCTGGAATATGTGTGGGTGTCTTGTGGGAGTTACAGCAGGACTCCGAACCCTGCACTTCTCCCGCACCTTCTCCTGTGTCCTAGGCATGGCCAGGTGCAGAGGCCTGGTGGGGAGCACAGGTGTTCTGGAGCTTTTGTTTTGGGGATTTGTATGTGTATTTTTTCAGAGGTTTTCTGAAATTTCTCAATCCTACGCCCAGAAAATGCCCAGGTTGGCACTAGCTGTTGCCCTTTGACTTGAGTCTCTCTCATGAAATCTTGCTGTCATGTGTGTGATTTTAATTTTTTTAAAAGGATATGAAATATGCATCCTTAGTAAGCAATGAAGGGGAGCTGCACATGGATTGGAGCCTGTGCCTTTCTTCCTTCCAGTTCTCCATGATGTGCTCCGCCTGCTGGAAATATTTCCAAGGATCCTGTCTCCTTTTACAAACTTTGTTTATAATGGCAGCTCCTGTGATGATGAGTTATGCATATTCTGTTCTCTGTGCTACTCAAATAAAAAGTGGTAGCTGTTCCATTTCACTGTTTCAGGAATTTAGAAAGAAAAATATGAGACTGGAAGATCCTTGCTCTAAAGAGTAAAAATTCAAAAACAAAAAAAGGTTTCCAGTGCTGTGAGAAATGGATTATAGATCTTTGCTAAAAAGTGGTATTATCTATGAGGGCAATAAATATGAATGTCCCAGTGAATTTTAACATTTGCGGAAAGTTGGTATCTTAACTGGCTTGGATTTCAGACAAATGTCTGATGGTAAAAATTTAAACAAAATAAGAAAAACAAAGAAAAGAATAAACTTACTAAAACAAAATAAATTGCCACAAGTGTTCAGGATCAAAAGACTCAGTGTTTTACTAGGACCTCCTATGGAAAAGCCTTCATTAGATTGAGAAAGAAATTTGATTCCACTTTATTTAAATGATTAAGAGGTATGTACAAAACATCAGGTATCCTAACTGACTTCTGAAGAGTTTTTAAGCCGTGGGAAGATCTGGCATGACTTACTGTATTTGAAACTTCAGAGCAATTCCAAAGACAAGCCCAGCTCAGGGAAGACAGATTATTACTTGTACTCAAGAAGTAGATGCTAAGAAACACAGGCTTCTGACCTCCAGGCTCAGGTTAGATGGTAATTTGAGTTTTCAAACAGACAATAACACAACGCCCACCACAGCTGTACCCAGACCCTGAGCCTGATGGAATCTGCCTCTCCACCCTCAGCACAGCATGGGTCTCAACATGTATTTGTCTGTTTTCATGCTGCTGATAAAGACATTCCTGAGACTGGGAAGAAAAAGAGGTTTAAGTGGACTTACAATTCCCTATGGCTGGGGAGGCCTCAGAATCACGGCGGGAGATGAAAGGCACTTCTTACATGGTGGCAGCAAGAGAAAATGAGGAAGAAGCAAAAGTGGAACCCCTGATAAACCCATCAGATCTCATGAGACTTATTCACTATCACTAGAATCACATGGGAAAGACTGGCCTCCATGATTCAATTACCTCCCACTGGGTCCCTCCCACAACAAGTGGGAATTCTGGGAGATACAATTTAAGTTGAGATTTGGTTGGGGACACAGCCAAACCGTATCACAGCATTATTTATTTCTATCTACCTATATTTGCCACAAGCTTTGGCATGGATATGGGCATAGGAAAAGTGATAAAACTAGAAAGAAGATAGGAAAAGCAAAGTGGCTTGGGACTGGCCATCCACTTGGAGACGGGAAACATGAGGAGAAATGAAGACTCTCCATGGGCGTTCAAGCTCCTTCCTTAGGGGAAGTGGTGTAAGGAGGAAATTTAGGAGATGCATAATGAATGCTATCTCCATGCCAGAGAACAGTGTAGAAAATTTCATTTCCTTACTTTAACAGGATTCTAACTGATGCTTGAACAAATAGATACAGAAAAATGTTATGAATCATAAATCATTTTATACTCTTTTGTTTTAAAATAACCCGTATCATTTTACAGCATGAAAATTCACTCAAATGTTGAAACGATCATAGGTTTTTAGCATTGAGCTTTCTCCCAGGGAAGAAAGTGAAGAAAACAATTCAAAGGTAAAGCTAAAAGTGGCCCATGATTTAGATCTGGGCTCATCAGATTTCAGATTCTACGCGTAACTAAGTCAGAACCAATGCAGTCTTCCTTTCAGGTCAGCAAGAGCCACACTCTGAGTGCTAAACACAGGAAGATATTGCAAGGATTGCATGAGATTCATGGCTCAAGAACATAATATATCACAAGCAAACTTTAAAAAATCAACTAGTTTAATCCTTACCTGCCAGACAATAAAACTTCTAGAAATCACAAACACAGATTTGACTCTATAATGGCTATTGCTAATGATCCCTGGCTAAAATGAACATGTGAGCTGGGCATAGTGGCTCATACCTATAATCCTAACACTTTGGGAGGCAGAGGCAGGAGGACTGCTTGAGGCCAGGAGTTTGAGACCAACCCGGGCAACAAAGTGAGACCCTGTCTCTACAAAAACTTAAAAATGTTAGCTTGGCATAGTGGTGCACACCTGTAGTCCCCGAGACTGGGGAAGCTGAGGCAGGAGAATCACTTGAATGGAACAGTTTGAGGCTGCAGTGAGCCATGACTGTGCCACTGTACTCCAGCCTGGGTAACAGAGCCAGTCCTTGGCTCAAAATAAATAAAAGTAAATAAATAAATATTTAAAGGTTACATAGGATTTTTTTTGGAAATAAAATTATCTATTGCTTTTAAAAAAAATACAAATTGATTTGTGGTGGTTCTGTGATTATCCCAGACAAACAGATAGTCTATATTTATTTTTCCTTAGACTTGGGCCACCCTTGCTTTAGGAAAATTATGTATGTTTTCCCTGTTTTAGCTGTACTTTGTAAAACTTTTACTTTACAAACTAGATGTCTGAGAGAGAAATGGGTGGAGCGCAAACAGGGACCCTGTGACATGTTTGTTTTCTTTATGTTCCTTTGTTATGTGTTTGCTAAATTCCTGTGAGTGTCACCTTAGTGGTCTCAGATTCCGACTACTCGGCAGGACCTGCTCACCCGCTGCCTGTGACCGTCACAGTAAGAGAACACAGACAGCTGCAGGAAGTGAATCCTGGAGCTGTGATGTCAACTCAGCTACTATACATGTGTCTGTGTGTTCTTCCTGAGCCTGGAGAACATTTGGGGGAAGGATAAGATTTAGGCAGAGAATAGACAATGGGCAAAAGTTTTATAAGAGAAACTGTCAGTTAGCAGGAACTCACATGAATATCTAAGCACAGTGACTTGTCAGTTGGGTAATAGATGATATGGTGAGTTTTGAGAATAATGTTAATTTTAATCTCCAGTTTTGCTGAGGTCATAATTTTGATCCATTTTTTTTAAAAAAGTTTTTGTTTTATGCCAGTAGATGAGCAGGTAATCAGCCTTACCTCCAGGCACTCAGAAGGTACTTGCCCAGGGCTGCACAAGTTGTACCAATAATGACAATAAGAGAAACATTTACATTTTACATAATGCTGGAGATTTTAGAACTTAATATGAATAATTAAAAAGGTATGAGGAATAACATAACGAACCACCAGCTTTCCCAAATCTTCATATTTTGGTGTATGCATTTCATACTTTTTAAGGAAATTAAACTAAATATGAAGTCCCTTATTGAGCCTTGAAATACTCCCTTTTCTCCCCTTTTGAGATAATCAGTTACCCTGAATTTGTTGTCTGTCACCCCATTCATATTTTATGCTACCTTTATATATGCATATTCATGAATTTTTCATGCAGTTGCTTTGCCTATTTTAAAATTTAAGTGTCTCACACTGCACATTCCATTTCTTACATATTTTTGTCACAAAGTTTTGGAGAATTTATTCTGTTACCCAAGCAAACTTGTTAACTTTTTTTGTAGTATTCTGTGGTGTGAATATTGCAATTATTCTTCTTTTCTTGTTATGCTCCTTAAGATTGATTCTAAAAACAGTGCGGGTAGCGAAGGATCTTTTATTTATTTATTTTGCTAGTCTTTTTTAGGAGCATGTATCTAGAATTTTTGGTGGCATACAGTTACTTTTGCAGTTTGGTAGGCACAGACACACTGAGCTGCGGCAGGGTACCACAACCTTGAGGCTGAGTGCTCATCCATCCTCGGTCCCAGAAGAAGACAGGAGGAGCACAGGGCACTGCTGTCCCAGCACACCTTGCAGACCACCAGCAGCAACATGCGGGAGCTGCAAGCCACTCAAATGCCGGAGCTATTTGTTGCTGCAGCATCCAGTTAAATCCGACAAAAGTGAGGAGGCAGTTGCCAGTATCATATATGTGAGATCTCTAAAAAAGGTTCTCTTTTTTTCAGAAGGCAATTGGATGTATGTTCCATTTTGATTTTTTTAAGTTGGTGTACTTGATGAGCTGACAATATTTTAATATGTTCAGTCAGAATTTAGGGAAGAATGAAATTTTCCCAAAGAGAAACAAAAAGATTTCTGCAACAGGGCAGCAACCAAAGAGACATTTACTTGGGGCCTCTGGGGCCTCTGCCTCTGCTGCAATCTGGAGGAGGCTCCAGCACTGGTTCCCAGTGGCCAGCCTAGGGCTTCTCGCCATCATCCTGGAAACGCTCTTCTGTTTTCTGCAGTGCTGATTACCTATTCCCAAAATCCGATCATTCTCTTCCTTGACTTAACCCGTCATTTCCCTTGTTCTACTTTCTAGGTTCTAGGATATTTCCTTCTTATATTTCATATCAATTCTTATTTCTTGGCTATCTGAATGTTCCATTTATCTTTTCTTGATTTTTTTTATTATTTCAAAAAGGTAACATTTTATCATATGTTTATGGCTAGTATAGATTTTTTAAGTGAGATTTATTTTTTCAAGTTGTTTTCTAATATATATATTTTCTTTTTTTACACTTTGCCTATTTATCCCATTTAATGTAAGTTTGAGGCTTCCTTCTGATATCTATAAATGTGATTACTTGATAAAATTGTATGTCTGTCTTCAGCTTTATTGAATGCCACTGAATTGCTCTCGAAGGGCCTGTGCCAATTTAGTGTCATGAGCAGAGAACAAGCATTTCTGTCAACCACCCACCAGAGTTTTAACATTCAGTGACCAAGATACAAACATGGCACCACCTTCCAGTTGTCTAACTTTCTTAGGTCTCAGGTGACAATCTTTGGGAATGTAATTTCCTCAGTAACCATCCCCTTAAAGTATTCTGTTTTGAGTGGTTCTTGACTGCTGTATTGTTGAATTAAAGTGCATTATTTTTTCATGGATTTTTTAACATAGAAGTTTTTGTTTTAGATTTATTTTATATATATTTTTTACCTCACAAACATAAACAGGGTATAGGATTAACACAGTTTGTTTTGCTTTTGTTTGTAGAATTCTTTATTTTTTGATCTTTTGAAATGAAATGTATGAGTGTTATTCTACAAAAGATTTTGTATTTTTCTCTTGTAAACTGGATAGACCGATTTATTCAATAACGTAAATAGAAACATTCTGTGTTACGATGGACTTATTTCAACCTACAGTTGCTTGTGTCTTTTTGTCCTTGTAGAATGTGACATCTCTATTAACAAATATTTTGATGGGAAAGTAGAAATAGGTTTATTGACATTTATAGGGGACAGTTTTATGACACAATAACTTTATAGGACTAGTACATTCATCTGAATGACTAGAACTAATTAATATGGTGAATAAAATTTAACTTCCTTTAGAAAAATCTTTAATGACCATCTTGAAAGAAGATGATGAAATAATTTGTGCTATTTCAGAATAAAAGAGAATTAAATATTTAATCTAGATTTATTAATTATACTAAATAAGAAACATCTATCATTATTCTCTTGCTTTGAGATAAACATATATAAACAAGCCAAAACTATTTCTTTTGACACTAAGGTACTCAAATGGAGTACAATTTTCGTCAGGCAAGCTTGCTACTGAAAAACAATTTACATTTTTGTTAATTACATTAGTACATGCTGAACTTTACCTGGAGAAGTGGAAGAAATTATATTTGTTGATCATTGTAGAAAATTACAGGAGGAAAAATGAGATTTTGTTAGTTTTGCTTTTAGTTTGGATTTTGTTAGAAATTCATTTTGTTGACTACCATATATACCCAAATGTCTGCATATTTAACTGTAATCTTGGTTGCTATGAAACTGGAGATTGTGTTTTTAAGGAATATTTACTAGAAAAGACATTTGTGCTTTCACAGAATATGTATACAGAAATAAACTTAAATTCTGGTGAGAAAAGGGTACACTATAGAAAATCCATAATGAAAAAAAGAATTACTCTAACAGTGTTTCAGTCATACCTGTACTTTTCTACTTAGACAAAGACTTTCTGCAGAGCTGTAATGGTTAATCTTATGTGTCAACCTGACTGGGCCACAGGGAGCCAAGATATTTAGCTAAACTTTGTACCTGAGCGTGTCAGGGAGGGCATATCTGGAGGAGGCTAGTGTCTCAATGGGTGGACTGAGTAAAACAGCTTACCCTCCCCAGTGTTGGTGGCTTTCATCCAACCCAGGGAGGGCCCCAAGGGAACAACAAAATAGAGGAGAGCAAACTTTCTCCTCTGTCTGATTGAGCTGAGACCCTGGTCTTCGCCAGCCTTTGCACTGAAACTTGTGTTGGCTGTGCAGATTTTCAGGCTGTGAGACTCAGACGGGAATTTACACCACTGGCTTTCCTGTGTCTGCAGCTTGAAGATGGCAGACCATGGGACATAGCCTCTATAGCCATGTGAACCAGTTTCTTATTTTACGTATACATATGGAAACATCCTATGGTTTCTGTTTCTCTGGAAAACTCTGACCAACACAAAAGTCATACTTTAATGGCCAAAGGCTGCAGACTATGCATTTTTGAAATGTCAGGAGAAGTTTAGGTGAGAACAAAAATATTAACTCATCTTAGTACATAATAGATTTTTAGTCTATAATGAAGCAAGAACAATTTTTAAAAACTGATTAAAAAGTGTAATGTCTTTGAGGAATAGCCACTCCATCTTCCACAATGGTTGAACTAATTTACATTCTCATCAAAAGTGTAAAAGTGTTTCTATTTCTCCACAACCTCACCAGCATCTGTTGTTTTCTGATTTATTAATAATCACCATTCTGACTGGAGTGAGATGATATCTCACTGCAGTTTCGATTTGAATTTATCTAATGATCAGTGATGTTGAGCTTTATTTCACATGTTTGTTGGCCACATGACTGTCTTCTTTTGAGAATTGTCTGTTCATTTCTTTTGCCACTTTTTAACGAGGTTGTTTGTTTATTTTCTCATAAATTTAAGTTCCTTGTAGATTCTTGACATTAGACCTTTGTCAGATGGATAGATTGCAAAACTTTTCTTCCACTCTGTTGACCCAGCACTCTCATTACTAGGTATATATTCAAAACATATAAATCATTCTATTACAAAGATACCTGATAAGTATGTACATTTATTGCAGCCCTATTCACAATAGCAAAGACATAAACCAACCCAAATGCCTCTCAGTGATAAACTGGGTATAGAAAATGTACATATACATCATGGAATACTACACAGCCGTAAAAAGTAATGAGATCATGTTCTTTGCAGGAACATGGATGGAGCTAGATGCTATTATCCTCAGCAAACTAATGCAGGAACAGAAAACCAAACATTTCATGTTCACACTTAAAAGTGGGAGCTGAATTATAAGAACACATAGACACAGGGAGGAGACCAACACATACTCCGGCCTGTTGGGGGATGGGGAGGAGGGAGAGCACCAGGAGAAATAGCTAATGCATGCTGGGCTCAATACCTAGGTAATGGGTTAATAGGTGTAGCAAAACACCATGGTACATGTTTACCTATGTAGCTAACCTGTACTTCCTACACACGTATCCCAGAACTCAAAATAAAAATAAAAAAGTATAACTTGTAGACATGTATATCTTAAACAGCTTTTAAAACTAATGTAACATGTTTACCCTTTTCCTTCAAAGACATCCATTATAATATGATCTTGTGAATAATCAATATTTTCTAATCAGGGAACTTGATGACATTCTCAAAACTGTTTTTTTTCCTTTTGAGAGAATACAATTTTAACAATTTCTACATTGAGTCAAAATTTCTGTGATGATTAGTTTTAAATTGACCTAGGCTACTTTCCTACTGTATTTAGAAAAATATCTAGGTTATATATAATCTACAAAATATAAACATATAATATCTGTTCATTCTTTAATTCTTGGGATAATTATTTTATTTTATATTATCTTGTGAGTTGAAAATTTTACTCACATGATTTCTACCTCAATTAATTGTCTGAAAAATTAAAAAGATCCTGAAATAGTAGGGATTAAGATTGTTAGTTTAATGTTAACAATAGTTCCCAGCTTATCCAATGTGGATGTGTTCCAACATCCCGGTGGATGCCTGAAACCTCCAGTAATACCATGCCCCACATTCACCATGTTTTTTCCTATACCTACAAATCTATGACAAAGTTTGATGAATAAATTAGGCACAGTAAGAAATCAACGATGATAACGAATAATAAAATTGAAAAATTATAGCAATATCTTGTAATAAAAGGTTACCTGGATTTGGTTTCTCTTCTTTCACTGCACCACCAATAACTCAAACTGCAAAAAGTGACACCTCGGATAAGGCAGGACTACTGTACTCAATTACTAATTCATATAAAGCAGATACATTTTTAAAGTGTTCAAAGAAGAAAGGTATATACTTTTGTCCCTACCTCAAACCTGCCCGCCCTGAAAAACACTTCCAAAACTCTTCAGCATAAAGGAGATAAGCAAGTAAATGAGGCGGCTCACAGCTGAAATGATTCTACAATTTGAGTGCCAGAGGTTGCAGGTGAAAAACAACAACAGCAATAACAATACTCAGTGAAGAAGTTTATGGACCAGATATTGTCCTTAGAGTTGTTTCCCATGCATCCTCGTTTCATCATCATGGTCATCCTGTGAAAAGCCTACCCTTGTGATCCCCACTTGATAAGGGAGGAGGCTGCTGCTCAGAAGGCCGTGTGGCTGGCATGTGGCTGTGGCTCACTTGTGCCATGTGGACTATGGTGTGCACTTAGGCACCAGGCCCACAGCAGTCGGATTCCACGGTGTTTCTCTTTTTCTCTCCCTTGCTTATCTAGGACTCTGCATTAGACTTCACATTAGAAGTGCACAGTGCACAATGAGAAACTCTATGTCCTCTCCCCTGCAGGGAATTATGATGAAAACCTCAGGAAGCACCATTCTCCATCCCTGCATTTGGCCTTGGAAATGTGCTCAACCTAAAACTGTTTCAATGTTTACTTCTCAATTACATGTGTGGCATGGACACAAGAAGTTCACCTTGAATCCTAAACAAACTCTAGTCATGTTTACCTCTTATGGGGGGGAAAACCCTCTAAAGACTTCTACTTCTTTGCCTGCCTGTTATCAATTGGCCCAATAATTGTTCTAGTATCTTATCTCTTTCATGATTTTGTTTTGCTTCATTTGTCCTGTTTTTAGGGTTCAATACTTTTATAAAAGTTCATGATGTACCTGATTTGCTATAACTTCTTAACTTTTCAGTTATCATTAAAGGAAAAAAACATGAGCAATTTGCAGAAAATCCTCAATCGTACCTTGTCTGAAGAGGACATGGTCCAGTGCTAAAATGCTGACAAGTTTAAAAAGTGGAAGCTTCTCTTTAGATGAGAGCCAGTGAACCCAGGCCCATGTACATCATTTAGGTCTGCACTGTATGTGACCACAAACCCAATTCAAATAGGTTAAAGAAAAATCCTGGCTTCTGTAACAGAGATGTATACAGGTAGACCTGTTTTCGGTTTGACATTATTCAGGTCTTAAACAAATGACATATCCAAAGGCTCTATCATATGCATCTTCCTTTGAGCTGGTGTTGGTTGGACCATCCGACGTTTCCCACTCCTGCACCACTAGGTCCAGAGGAAGGAAGAAAGCTTTCTCTTTTCCAGAGCTCTGGCAAGCATTTTCTTATATTTCTTTGACTCTCATTGAATTACCTGACAGTCTCAAAGCCCATCACTAGGTTTGAGGGAGATGAGATAAACAGATGATCAATTTAATCCAACTGATTCTGTGAATGGAGATAATTCTGGTGTCTATTCCCCCAAAACTGAAAAGGAGTGGTTTTCCTGAAGGAATTAGGATTTCTCTGGTTACCAGAGGTGAAAGAGTAGATGTTGGTCAGCTAATAATAGATGCTCTGTAATTGGAGCTCCAGCACCTGGGATTTTCATGGATAGACTTTAAGAAACCTCAGAAATTCTTTGAAATTGTGTCAAAAATGCATAAAAGAAAATACACATATACTTAGTGGCATTTAATTTGCCTAAAATAATAGCCGCTAGCATAGAGTCTGCATATTTAAACCTGTTGTGTTAGAAAGGTGTTTAAATGCACAAACAAATCTCCTGTCTAAAGGTATACTATCAATTATCTAGATTGTCATTTCTTTCTTTCTTGAATATTTCATTTGTTAACATGTGAGGACCCTTGATAAATATGACTTGATTTAGACAGATATGTAGGTAGATATTTAGAAAAAAATTAACTACATGTTCTTCTTCAGTTGTTGTAAGAAATCGGCTTATTAGAAAAGGGATTACTGAAAATAAACATGTCTTTATATTCTATGAGCATGTGTTTAATAGCTTCTTTTCTTCATTACTGAGAACAACTAAGAGATTATAAAAGGAATCAAAAGCCCTGGAAGGACTCAAAAAGAGACATGCAAGACAGTTAACTTATAACAAACTGCCTTTTAATAAGACAATTCTGCAAATACTTTAATAATAATAATAATAATGGCAATAACAGCCATTTGAGTTTTCAGTCTGTAGTGTCTTTCTATCAAGGGTAGAAAGCATTTCTACATAATGAGATAATATTCATGACAAGGGAATAGCCATAGTCGTAAATGTCCACCGCACTTAAACACTGATGAGGAGCTTTGACATCTCATGACTTGCAAAAGCTTTTCCTCTAAGTGCTTCTCAAGGCAGAAGCACTATCAGGCACAGCTGGGAGATGGGGGTGGCAAGGATCCTGAGAAAAGAAGTGGGACTTTTCACTGGTGATGAGTGATTGTGCTAGCTAGCTATGCGGCTGGGGAGTTCTTACTATAATCCACTCTTTAATGCATAAAACCTAAACGTTTACTGACCAGCTGTTCAGTGAGACAGGGTGGGTGCTCTGAAACACAGTGTTTCATGGCTCTGTGTATCTCCTGCTATACTCAGAGGTTCTCAGATGAATCTCAGAGGCCTTCTTCTCATCTGCTTTGTGGCTCCGTTGAGCAACTAACTAGTCTCTGTAGTACATCCATCCTCCAAATTCTAACTCAAGTGATATTTCTAAAACACAAATTGGGTCTTTCATGAGTTAACAGATATCAACGGCTCTCATTTGCTTTCAGGGTGAAGCTCAATGCCCTACACGATTCTGCTCCTACCCAGCTTTCTAGACTGCGGTGTTGAGGACCCGGCTCTCGGGCCAGGCGGGTTTGGATTCAGCTGCACTAAGAGTGGTGGAACCTTGAGAATCTTTGCATCTTTATGCCTCAAGGTTGTCACTTATAAAAATGAGATTAAATAAATCCTGCTTTGTTGATTTGCTCTCAGAATTTAAAGAGAAATTAGAGGCTTAAGGGTCTGGGCTATTAAAATTTGTGATTTAGATTGGCCTCCAGAAGAGTTTCAAGGAAGCCTGCTATAACTGGTGCTAAGACAATCTGTCTTCATAGAGTGCTGAGCTGATAGATGGGGCTGCAGGCACTCATCTCTCGAGCATAGACCTGAAACATCAAGGCTTAGATCCCTGCCCCGGTCATGCCAGAGGGAGGCCAGCATTCCCTCAGCAGACGCGCTTTGAGGATTAGGGTAGGATAATGTGGTTCTGTTCCGACCCACTGCTGGAACAGTAGTTCCTGAGTATTTAAGACGAGAAGCTGATTTTTCCCCATTATTAATCCTAAGTGCCCAGGACCATGGCCTCATGCCGTGACACCCCCAGTCCCGAGGGTGAAGCACAGCTGTACTCAACTCCATGAACCTCCCCCAATAAGCACTGTTCTGGAAGGTCTTATAGGAGTGAAAGGAAAAACTTCCCCTTAACCCTCTAAGGGTTCACTGAAAAATCATAGACAACAGGTGCAGGAATAGGAAAAAAGACACACAAACTTATTTGATCACAGTTGTATGTGACAAGGAAGCTTTAAGAATGGAGTGCCTGAGATACAGGGGAAATAGTTCATTTTTATGTTTAGATTCAACAAAGTACGAATGTGAGAGAAAGCTCGCATGACCAACTTCATCTTGCTTCTAACCTCACAAGCTAACTGGCTGTGCTCATTCCTTTATGTAGGCCAAGCTAAGTATGGGAGGAATTTAGTTTACAGTTGAACTTTCAGGGAAGGACAATAGTAGCCCTTTGCCATAATGAACTCCAAGGATGTAAACAGGGTGTACACGTAAGTAGCAAAGTTTGGTTAACAATGTGTATCCGAGCACTATGACCTGGCCAAGGACAAAGCGGTTTTGCAGCCTCCTCAAACTCCTGCTGATGTCCCGATGACTGTGTCAGCAGTCACCTCCTGACCTAAACCATCTTCTGGTTCCCTCTTCCCCAGTATAAAAACAAGCTTGAGGTCATGCCTTTGAAGAAAGTTCTTCTTTAGGACAATAGCCTAAAATCTTCCCTGTTTGCTGACTTTCCAACATCATGTCACTTTCCTTACCTCAACTCCTTGTTTCCTGACTTACTGCCTGTCCTATGCTCAGTAGTATGAGCTTTGGATTCAGTGTCACGGAGAGACATGAAAAAATATAATTGGACAAAGGGGCTTCATCTAACGCTGATGGATGCAGTGGGGAAACCCAGTGAGTCCTGTCTGTCTAGGTCATTCGTGGACTCTGAGCATACATTTTACTTCCTGGTGTGGGGCAGGAGCCTCTTTGGAATGGGGTTCTCATGACCTGTAATCAAAAAAGGTAGGTCAGACAGTTTTTCATGGTCAGTTTTTACATAGAAATGCAGGGAGTGGGAGGTGAAAGTTAGAATAATATTTTAAGGTTTTATGATTTGGAGAAAAGGAATTCTAGTTTCTATAACTCACCTTGAGGAAAGAAATTCCAGTTTCTGTGGCCAGTCTCTGGGGAGAATGGGACTGAGAGACAGGAGGCAGCAGAAGGTCAGAGAAAAATGTTTGCTTCTGAGGCTGTTTCTGAGCCCTTCATTTTGGGGTGTTATTTTCAAAGTCCCGATAGTCTGATTGTGTGCTGTCAATATTCACCCTCCTTTGCTTGCAACGCTGGCGTGCAATAGTGCTAAGTAAATGGTCCCACATTTCAAAACAATAACACACTTGATTGCCTGACTCATCCTAACTTGGATTGTGGATTCCAGCTCTATTTCCTGACCTGAAACTCTGGTCTTGGCATGTGCTCCCTCTGACAGGACACCCTGTCTTCATTCACTAACACATCTCACTCCAGTGACCCTCCAGGACCCAGCTCCCTCTCACCACCCGCACCCCCACCCAGACTGACCATGAAGCCCCAACACTTGGCTCTGCTCTGGTTTTCACCCCCTAGCCTATGCCCATGGATATTGTAGGGGAGGAAAAGAGTCATCTTCCCTCCACCCTCCTGGCTTCTCTCCACCCTCCTAGCTTGGGCCCTGTAAATGAGACTGACAGAAGACAGATGAACAAGGGTGTAGTAAACAAGCCTGTTGGCCGGTGCATCCTGCACGCCCGAGGGTAACTCAAGGATGAGGAACTCTGAGGGGTGGTTAGAACTTGGGCTTCTGGAGCATCTGACACAAACCAATACACTTTTTAGAAAAGTGACAAGACAAAGAAAAGGGGCTTTGAGATTTTAGGGAAGGCAAATTGCATGTACGTAAATATTTGAGCAAGCCAGTGGAAGGCAAGGGTTAGTGAGTAAGGCTTGTTAGGTAGATTCCTCTGGCTCCTCCAGCCTGATAAAGGTCTAGGGTAATCTCAGGTAACTGACTCCTAGCCCTCCTGGTCGGGAGGAGGGGAGGCATCTTTACAAATGCAAGTCCTGCTTTAGCAAATACAAGGAAGGCAGAGAGCTCTTCCAGCGTCTGCTTCTTCTCAATGGTCTTCAGTGCAAAATAACCCTTATGTTAAAGCAGTGCATTGGGCAGCGTGTTCTAGTGGCTGTCACTCTCCCTGGTTCTTCCCCGCATCTCACTATGCACTTCTGCGTCTCAGGGGCTACACTCATTACTGGGGAACTCAAGGAAAGGAACACTTCCCACCACACTTGGTCATTCTTTTGTCTTTAACTTCACTTCCGCTCTTGGGCTTTTCCCCTCCTTCTGTTTGCCTCCTCTGTTTTCTTTGAAGTGGCTCTCTTTCTTCTCTTCCCTTTTTAGCTGTAGTTTTCCCTTAGGATTTCTTCCCTGACTTCTTTTTCTTTTAATGCTGCCAAGTGATCACTTTCCCTCCCATGTTTTTAACTCCACCGGGAATCCACCTCTTTCTTGAGCTTCAGAGCAGTGAATTCCTACCAGAGACTGCCATGGCATCGAAGCAGAACTCACTGTCACCCCACAGCACACTCCTCGCTCCTCCTCCCTTAGAGGAAGCCGTAGGACCCCCAGGTCCACATTCCATGCTTGGTCTCCATGCCTTCCCCTGCCTCTTTCCATTCTTCCCAATTACATTCACATTTCCCTCAATTCTGACTCCATATTTTCATCGACCGCCTTTCTGTTTTCTGGTCTTACTGTGTCCTCATAGGTGATCCCATTCAGCCCAACACTGTCAGGTTGGCTCTTCCTGTTGAAACTGTTGCCCTCTTTTGATTCATTGCTCTTTTAGTTTTATTATTTCTGCAAGCAGTGTTCTTTTTCTTTTTTTTTTTTTTTAGACGAAGTCTCGCTCTGTTTCCAGGCTAGAGTGCAGTGGCATGATCTAGGCTCACTGCAAACTCCATCTCCTGGGATCAAGCTGATTTTTGTAGTTTTAGTAGAGACAGGTTTTCACCATGTTAGTCAGGCTGGTCTCAAACTCCTGACCTCATGATCTGCCAACCTTGGCCTCCCAAAGTGCTGGGATTACAGGCATGAGCCACTGTGCCTGGCAGACATTTTATGTTTTAATTTCATTACTTAACACCCTGCCTTGCCTCCCATGGTCTGGATGGTGAAGCCTCCTTCCCGTGTCAGGGCACTAGGTGTTTGAGCTGACCCTGACCCCTCTGCCATCTCCCATAAGCCCTATGCTTGGTCTAGACAAACTGAACGTCATACCATCTCCCCCAGTTTCCTGGCCCTAAGATGCAAATTTATCATGTAGCAATGCATGTCCTCTTTCCTTAGGGAACACTCTCCCTTCAGAAATGTTATTTCCAGTTTTTGCTGGATCTTCAGGATGCAGCAG
Organism: Cacajao melanocephalus; assembly: GCA_963573385.1. NCBI lineage: Eukaryota > Metazoa > Chordata > Mammalia > Primates > Pitheciidae > Cacajao > Cacajao melanocephalus. Next base: position 40,248 of record CAUYLG010031154.1, on the reverse strand, counting down.
GTGTTACCTCTTGCACAAGCAGAACCAGCGACCATGTCTGGCTTAGGGATCTGGGGCCCCAATGTGCCTGCAAGCAGAGACTTCAGGCCAGCAGCCTGAGGAGAATCTTTTTGGTTACACCTTGTTTTAGGGGTCTTTTTCTATCATGCATAAGTCCACAGGGCAGGGAGGGGCTGGGCATGATTAGCAAGATTTTCAAGATGCAACTGCATGAGGTGACAGATGCCGCATTTAACGCTGGTGTGACTATTCCACGTTGCATGCCTGTATCAAAATACTTCATTTATCCCATAAATGTGTACACCTTCTTTATGCCCACAAAAATTAAAAATTAAAATATTAAAAGATCCATCACCTCAAACAAACAACAACAAAAAGGCAACTGCAACACTCTGAGGGCCAAAGGCAGGTCCCTTCTGCTCAAGGGACCTGAGTTCCCTGTTTACAACACACGTGCTTTGTGATAATGGAAGACAGCACATCACTGTGTATCACAGCGATGCTGCCCAGTGGCCTTCAGTTTTCTACGGCAAATCTACGATTTGTCTTTTATTAGTATCTAGAGAGGCAAGTAAATATTAACTACTATTTTAACTTTATTAGACGCCTTAGACCTCATGGAAGCATCGATGACTTCAAGTTAGATGTAGACTTTAGTATAAAGAATAAGACTTCTTTAAAGTACTGTGCAAGGGAGTTTAATGACTAAAAACTTTGAAAAAGAAAAATGAAAAAAGTGTCACCAGAGGTCCCGAGGAGAATCCAAGGGGTGTGAGAGTGCAATTCTATTGAGATACTTCTGAGCAGTTTGAAAAGAAAACTTCAGTGCTAGATTTTATGACCCTGTTGCCTTTCACTGTAACGAAGACATCACTATATTAAAGTTATACTTGGGCCTTGAACTACATACAATGGATTTTTACTGTATTTTAATTTAAATACTTCTAAAACTGCAAACCATTTCATCAACAGAGAAGTCTATAAGGTTGCACAAAAACAGAACGTGGTTGTAAAATATCCTTTCTTTAAAAGCTCAGATTGGTCAAAATTTCTTCCTGGGTCACTGATGTTTTCACATTCTCAGATTTGGGGTATGGAAGACTTAGGGTCCTACACAGGGTGTGCACAACTTGGAAATATTAATTACAGTGTCCTACACAGAGCATGCACAACTTGAAGCTATTAATTACAGTCCAGATTTCTTTTTTCCTTTTGCTTTAATGGAAGCCTTATGTATGTGAGATTTTCCAAAAATGTGAGACTCTCCCTCTCTTCCCTTCCCGTTCCTCTCATCCTTTTTGGAATCCATGCAAAAACACTTCTAAGTACAGAATGTCCTTTTCTTCAGCACAGTCAATTTTTCCTAATGACCATTTATATAAACCTTGGTGATGTTGAGAACAGAGAATTCCTGCAGTGTTATAAATAGCTTGCGAGAACTCTGCCCTCGACCTGACTGCACTGAGGTTTAGGGTTTCTAATTATTGCATGCGGCTGGTGACCCACAACCAGCACACCCTAGCGTGGCCATTCAAGATCCACGCAGCCACAGCCTGCGTCACACACAGAGCCTAGCCCCAGCGCCACACCATTGGTCGGGGAAGCCCAGGTTTCCCGGTAGGAAACGTGGTGTTTACCAAATAAGTGAATTAACCAGAATAAAAATGTTCATGAGAAGAGCTGCATTCATCACCACATTGGGATACAGAGATGAGAAAGTACCTCCGTAAAGTTGTCTTTCTGTAACCACATTTGCACAAAGCACTGGTGTATTTTCACTGGGCTGCACATACCTTAATTCTTTGGTATTGGCCAACGATGTCGAAGTGTCCCCCAGGGTAACCAAATATGTTCGGCTTCTCAAATGACAAGCTCAAAATACATGTACATTTTCTGCAAGTGTTGATAATACTTTCTGTTTCACTGCTTTCTCTTTCTAATCAGAGCTGAGTCCACCACAAATACAAAATTGCCAGGGCTTAGCATTTACATTTCATTCTCTACAACATCTTCTCACCATACCTGTCAGATCACTAACTGACAGGTACGGTGAGAAGACGTTGTAGAGAATTAGCTTTGTACGCAAACATTTGGCATCTAAACAGTTCCTACCGCTTTGATGTGAGCAACTGAATGTCCATTATCTTTCCACTAACATACTAAAAGGCAGGTTATTCAAGGCCTGATGATTCTGCCAGAAGATGTTTGTCCTTTGCTATGATGAACTGGTGGTGTAGTTTCCTCGTACATAGTCAGGGAGCGATTCATGTCTTCAGGTTTAAACATATAGTAATCTAAAATTAGTTCTAGGTCGAATCATTACCATTAACTTATTGTGACATGTGTACTTTGTTTTTGTTTTGTTTTCCTTTTGTTGTTGTTGTTGTTATGTTTTGTTTTGAGACAGAGTGTCACAGTCGCCCAGGCTGGAGTGATCTCCACTCACTGCAACCTCAGCCTCCCAGGTTCAAATAATTCTCCTGCCTCAGCCTCCTGAGTAGCTGGGACTCCTGGCGCCTGCCACCAAGTCCAGCTAATTTTTGTATTTTTAGTAGAGGTGGGATTTCACCATGTTGGCCAGGCTACTCTTGAACTCTTGACCTCAAATGTTCCACTCACCTTGGCCTCCCAAAGTGCTGGGATTACAGGAAGGACCCAAGGTACCCAGTGACACATGTGCTTTGAATACCTGTTAATAAATATCCTGGACCCACATGTACTGTCTTTACAACTACAAAGGAGAGAAGGACTTTGAGATGCTAACTCACAAGATGTGGTTTCTGAGATGAGCATGGAGCTGTGGCGGCAGGACTGTGTTCTGTGTTGGGCATAACCATGCCGACCATCAGCCTGAGCCCAGTCAGTGCCACCTGTGATTTGCACACACTATAAGGCAGTGAAAATTTTCTCAAACCAGGAGAATCATTTACTCCTTAAGTTTAACCTAGAAGAGCTCTCAGTACATTTGACGTTTTCTCTCATTAGGAAAAAAGAATAAATTGTGGAAAAGAGTTTAAAAAAAATGATCCCAAACCATAGAACCAAATTGAAGGCACAATTGTCATCTCTAATATTATCTCATGTAGGGAAAGAATAACCCCCGTAGGTTCTTAGTGGGGAATGAAGCTCAGTAACAAAAGACAGGTAAACAAGAGAAAACCACCGCTATATGATTCACGTGTGTAACCAAAAACCACTTGTACCCCTAAAGCTATTGAAATAAAAAGGAGATATCCATAGCCAAGTTTATTAACATTTATGTTTTATATGTACATGGGAGACACACAGAGAATGAGCAGTCAAAGAGGTAGCTTTGGGTTCCAGTTTATGTAGCACTTTAACACAGAACAGTAACTTTTTAGAGGGGCAATGAGGCACAGGAGAAGGACATTGAGTCTCTAAGGCAACTTGTGGGGAGAAGAACAAGTGGCAGATAAAGCCTGGTTAGTAAAGACTGTCCATGTAGATGCTTCTGGAACCATCTCCAGGTCCACAGGGTATAAAGTTGACTTCAGTGGTTAACTTTTGCGCTCCTTGGAGGCATGGTTGGGGCGTGGGTTCTACAGCCTGGATAGCTTTTGTCATCATCAATCTATGTCCTGTTTTTAGGCAAATAGAGGGCGGGCAGAGAGGCTTTCTGCACGTGCTTCTTCTTAATTGTCTTCAGCTCAAGAATCCTACACATATTCTAATCTCCCACATTCATCACAGGTAGAAATTGTGTCCTTCAGCTGCTTTTAGATAACTTCTTAGCTCTTTGCAAATCTCCAAATGACATGTTTAGCTGTTTTGGACTGCATTTTCACTTGTAAACAAACTCAATCCTTTTTAGAATTGGAAAGGGTAAAAACTTTCAAAGTCAGGCAAGTCTACCTTTTTATTTATGCCATGGCTGGATATCAGGCCCGGCCATGATGAGCACAGGACCACAGTCTCTCCTGCCCATGCCACTGCTCACTCCACACTCAGACTCTCCCTCCTAGGCACTGGCCACTCACAAAGGGTCGGGGGAGACTACTGAAGCGAAGACTGTGGCGATGTTAAAAGCAGAGAGAAAGGAAATGAAAATCCGACACACTCAAAAAGTATCTCTCCTTTAGTCCTGCCATCTCCATCAGCTTGGGAACAGCCTCGGGGACTCACACCCCAGTGAGATCATTTCGGGCAACCCTGGTGGCAAGCCCGCTTTGCTATTTCGTTGTTTTCAGTGGGGCGTGGCCTCAAGGAAAATGTTCCCTCACTAGGATTCTTGTTTGATCACTCTCTCTGACTTCAGTTATTTTCAGGCATTTTTTTTTCTTTTTTTGAGATGGAGTCTTGCTCTGTTGCCAGGGTGGAGTGCAGTGGCACTATCTCGGCTCACTGCAACCTCTGCCTCCCAGGTTCAAGCAATTCTCCTGCCTCAGCCTCCAAGTAGCTGGGAATACAGGCACCTGCCACCACACCCTGCTAATTTTTGTATTTTTAGTAGAGACGGAGTTTCACCATGTTGAGCAGGCTGGTCTCGAACTCCTGACCTCAGGGGCTCTCACTCCCAATTTGCATAGCCCCTCTGGAGGTCTGGGTCACTGTGTTCACAGAGCTGCCTGGGTTCCTGCTTTGCCCCATGGTGTAACCACATCACTATTCTTAAATGTCTCTGGTTTCAAATGTAGGCTGTGCTTATGTAGGGGACACTTCTCCCTGTCTCTCTCTGGCAAGGAAGGGAATCTGAGAGATAGAAGGATTGCTTTCTTCTTTCTTTTTTACCCTTCATGGCAAAGAGAATGAAAATGATACCTGTTTTCCTTGCATGTACTGGAGTCTCCTCATGTAACATTAAGACTCTATACCACTTAAGTTTACTTCCACTATTACAGTGCGGACACTCTGCTGTCATAGCTAGACTACGTATGTATCTCATACACAAAGTGTAATGATCGCCTTTGCACCTATTCAAATGCTTCTGCTCCTTGTTCTGCTGTTTCGTCCTGAGCTTATAGAGGAGAACATGTCCTTCCTTATCCAAGGCGATGAAGGAAAAAGGCCATGCTGGGAGCATCCTGCCTCTGGGTTTTCTCATAGGTGCTCCGTGAAATGTGTTGTTGAAGTCCTTCCTTGACTGTGTGCCTGCCCTTATCACCATACATGAATGACCACAGTGGCCGTCTCTAAGACACTTACTGTGTGCACAGTGCCTGAATGCAGTAAGCAGGAATCTATATTCCACACCAGAGAAAGGTATGGAGTAAATCTTTAAACATATCCTTCAAAAACAAACAGGAACACTGACTCTTTTTATCTTAGATGTGTCCATGCAGGTGCCTGCCTGGTTCTGTCAAGAGTGACGCCCAGAGCTACCCACACTTGCTACACATGCGGGATCAGCGGGAGCTCATGATCCCAGGCAGCAGCCCCCAGGCTGCCTTGAAACTTCCAACTTTTAGGGCAAAAGGATGCACTGGATGGCAGGATTTCCTCCCAGGAATTTAATCTGAGCCCACAGGGAAAAACGTTAGTCATGGAAGCTGAAATTCTAACAAAAATGATACAGTTAACTCTTTGAAAGTACCATTAACTATTCTTGCCTTAAAAGATATTATTTTCTTAAATGATCATTTTTTTTACTGAAAAGAAATTACTGAACTAAAATATGAATACCATTTTTTAAAATGTGAGTTATCTTTCAAGGTGTTTGAGATAGTTACCTTTGCAAAACTTGGCAAGAAAAAGATAGATGCTAAGAGAAAAAAAATCAACAGCTTTCAATGGAGATACATCTAAGGAACAATTGATTAACTAAAGCAATTTTCCTCTGACATTTACGGCTTACCTTGAACAAAGGGATTCCAAACTACTCCCCCAGCTTTTTCTGAATGAGTTTAATGCCTAATTTATCTGACGGAAGGTGCTCCCTGCATCACGATGTCCTCTGCAAACAAAGGGAAATTGATTCTTCAATATCACTGTTTTCCCATGTTAAGTGGTATCACAAATGATTCATTCATAATTCCCTGTGCATGAACCTCCAGACTATGGCAGGTTATTGAAATACCTCAGGCTATTTATCATGTTCTTATCACCTGTACCCAAACAAAGAACTAATCTTACAAATTCTGTAGTAGAAGTATAAAACCAAAACAAGGTGACTTTAGTTTGTCTGCTGGCTGCATAAAGTATGGCTGTGTCTTTGAAGGAGCCACAGTCCCCCAGCGTCCTCATTATCCGTATCATGCATCCTCATGGAATGTTTGCCTCGTTCAGCTCCATGGCTGATGGTGGTCAGCTCTGAATTTGAGGGGCTTGCCTGCTGCACTGTGGTCTTAATTACCTGAGCTTCAATGGATGCTCGCATCTGATAACACATATTTTTAACGTATGTATGCTGTGATAGGGTTGTAGTGACAAAGTGGATTGAATCGTGTCCCAAAATATATGTTGAAATCCTACCTGTACCTGTGAATCTGACCTTTTTGGAAACTGATCATTGTAAATGCGATCAAGTTAAGATGAGGTCATACTGGAAGTAGGATGGGCTTATAATCAATGCAGAATGACTGATATCCTTCTAAAAGGAGAAGAGGCCCAGAAATACAGAGAAGTAGGCAGAGGTAAAGGTTGGAGCAATGCTGCTGTAAGCCAAAGAATGCCAGATTGCCAGCAGACCACCAGCCACTAGGATATAGCTCTGGAACAGGTCATCCTCTAGGCTGTCAAAAAGGGATCAGCCTTGTGCAAATCTTGATTTAGGACTCTTGGCCTCTGGAACTGTGAGAGAATATGTTTCTGTTGTTTTAGGGCACTCAGTTCATGGAATCTTGCTATGGCAACCCTAGAAAATGAATATACGTGTAAATGAATGGCTGTTTTTATTCAATTTGAAGTTAAAACATGAAGCAATCAGAGTTTCAAAGAGAGAAACAATTCATGGAACAGAATGAGGGTAGCTGTGTCTTGCTCTCTGTTTCTGACAGGCATCTCCTTTTGTACATGTGTACACCCTTTCAACTAATGAGTTTTGAGTTCACCTGTAGCGTTGGGCTCCACAGGCAATGTGACATGTCACCCAAGCCAGGTAAAATGACATGGAGCAAACAGAGACAGATAAAACAAGACCGAAACACAGAATCTAAAGGGGGATTCGAAGTCGTAACTCACACTTGCAGGCCTTCTTTGTCCCTTTCTCCCTTTCTTCTTTGTGCTATTTTGCTTTCAAACAACCAGAGAATGGGATGCCCAATTTTGAGTCATTGTATACAATGAATTCTAAATCAGTTCCTAAAATCTGTTTTATTTTTATGGAAAATTGTTGTGTCTGTGACTGCCAACAAAAAGCTTTATTTGCATTTTTCAAAAGAATCCTGAAAGCAATTTATTTTTTGTATGCATGTTGAAATGCATATGCAGGAATGCTATTAAAATGTTAAACAACTGATCAACTCAGGTATTAGACTTTCAGAACAGCCACTAACAGAAACTACTGAAATAGGCATATCTGGGGACACTGGATGGCTATCAGATGTATTGCACATATGTTAGCCTATATGCATGTCTGTTCATGTAATAGATGTGTTTCAGAGTCAACTAGAAATGAGATATATTTATAGAGCTAATGGAATGCTGGGGTTGTAGTTTATTCTTTCAAAACACCAAATACTGCGTCTGATTTCTTTGCCATTCTGAAAGTTCCTTAAAGAAAAGGATTGAGTACTGATCAATCCTTATTGATCTAGACTTATATTATCTAGACTAAATGCAGTAGCTATGGAGGTGATAGATTAATGAGCAATGGTAATGATTCTATGGAAAATGTAATGATTCTATGGAAAATATAATGATAAATAATTATTTTAAATAAAATCCTTATAAAATCATTGCTTCCGTTTAGGTTAGTTGGCACTCTAGTCTTGGTACAATTTGGAGGCAGACAGACAATGTTCTGTATTTTAGAATTTCTTTTTTCAATGTGAGATATTTTAGAAAAAATTAAAAATAAAATCTACATGGTATGTACATTTTCAGATGTGTTTTTGTCATTGAGCCCATATGTATTTTACAATATTGAAAGTACAGAAGTATCAATGCCTACTGTCAGCCTCAATGTTCTACCAAGGTCTCCCTGTCCTCACTGGCTGTTTGGGAGGCCAAACGGAAAGCATCTCCATGGTCATTCTAGCACCTCTAAACATGAACTTGAGTAATGGTTGCGAGACTGTAGGTTCCCATCTGATCTAAATAAGGCAAACATCAGTCATTTAGACAAGGCATGCCATTCTGATTTACTGTTAATATCTAAATATTAACTACCCAATGCAACTGTGACCTCCAGGAAAAAAATCTTCTCTGTGTTTTATGTACAAAAACTGCCTTGAGCACTTGAAGTATAAATATGTATTATTGCTACATGAAAACATGTGCTTATAATAATGTATGTAAAAACTATTAATTTACATATGTGCGATTTTAAGAACTTTTATATAGTTGAGTAGGAAAATAGATTAAAGAAATTTAAATATTAAGAGACAGTCTGTATGGTACATTCCTTTAATAAGACCATTTGAAGTTGCCAAGTTACAATGTTCACACAAAATAATTACATAAAAATAATAATACAACATGGAACAATAAATATTTGGTTAAATCTTAATTTTAATCTCTTTAAAATATTTGATATATAGGAATTTCTAGCAGAAAACAAAATAACTTTTACCAAGTATATTGAATTCTACTTATTTAATATGGATGTTTTTTAAAAAAGCCTTCTTCAGAGGAAGTTTCGCATTTTATGAAGATGAGTTAAAATATATTAACTGTGACACATCAAATTTTCTCCAATGAGGTAAAATTCCAAAATTATTTTTAGTATTCATGATAAGTTAGTCTCAAGTAATAAATAGCAAGGTGTTAAAGGAATGCATACTTCATGAAAAATATCAAGAAAAGAAGACTATGGCAGGGAAAGAGAAAAAGGAACAAATTTTATTCTCCCAATCAATCTTCTTTTAAAGACATTAAAGTTATTCTAAGAAGATTTTTTTTTATAATTTTAAGTTTATGAAATAAGTTTTAAATTACTGCTATGGATGCCAAATCATTTTTAGCAAAGTGCTTTTTATAATGGTTCAAGCAGTACATCCTCAGCACAAAGTTTCTTCTAAAAAATACTTCTGAAAATCTTTGCCTGAATTATATTCAGCTGTGCACCAAAAGGCTCATAATATCGATACATGTGCCAGTTGGAACTGAGCCTCTATTTGGGGTTGCAAATGTGAGAAGCGTGTCGGCGCGAGCAATTCTGCAGCTGACAGGACTGGGGAATTATCCTTCTTGAACTAAAATATCTAACTCTGGAAATTTGGGTACAAAATTATTATGAAATTGCAATGGTAATTATTTTGAGATGATGCGATTTCAGACTCATACTTGGGTACAGAGACTTAATTCTCTCGTGGTGATAGTCAACTTCAACCATGACATTAGCCGTCTTTTCATTTTACATTGTGTCCTTCAGGGAGTCTTAGTCAAATTGCTATCACAAAATACCATAGCTTGTGTGGCTTAAGCAACAAGAAGTGATTTCTCACTGTTCTCCACACTGGAATGTCCAAGATCAAGGTGCCGACAGGTTTGTTTCCTTGTGATGGCCCTCTTTCTACTTTGCAGACTGCTGCCTTCTAGCTCTGTCCTCACATGGAGAAGACAGGTCGTTTATCTCTCTGTCTCTTTTCTCTTTGTTTTCTTTCTGAGATGGTTTCTCATTCTGTCGCCCAACCTGGAGTGCAGTGGCAGGATCTTGGCTCACTGTAACCTCTGCCTCCCAGGTTCAAGCAATTCTTTTGCCTTGGCCTCCGGAGTACCTGGAACTACAGGCTCGTGTCACCACGCCCAGCTAATTTTTTGTGTTTTTAGTAGAGACAAGGTTTCACTGTGTTAGCCAGGATGGTCTTGATCTCTTGACCTCATGATCCACCCACCTCGACCTCCCAAAGTGCTGGTATTACAGTCATGACATAAGCATTCTATCTATAGCATAGTGTTAGGACAAAAGATCTATCTCATTTGTCTTCTTAAAAGCAGAAAATTATAATCTGATTTCAGTGTTTTGCAATATAACACTCCACACTCTTGACACACTCTCTTGCCCAAATTTAAAGCAAGGAAATAAATAAAGTTAAAGTAGAATTTCAATTTATTTATTAATTTCAAACCATTCTTTTTCTGTGTCTTGGGAAGAATTTATATATTCCTATTGCACTATCCTTATAGTGTGAAGAAATTATAGGGAAGTAACTAATTTAACATAAAAAAAATTCTGTAGCTATTAGCTCAGATCCAAGATGCAACTTCACTTACAAATGAATTTGTCATGTTCCCATTAAACTGCACAATGGCTGGTGAAGGATATCGTAGAGGCGAATTTGTTACAGTAGAAACGTAACCAGGAAGTAGAAAGCCCCCCTTCAAAGCTAAGATTCTAAACTTGTAATTTTTATTTCACAATCAGCATCACCTTTGCGATGAGCCACTAATATCACAATTTGTCTTTAGTCAAATTAACCAGGTGTTGAATGACTATTGCACATTGTCTCACCCACTGCATGAGCTTACAGTCAAGTTACCACTTTGTGAAATATAACCAACAGAGACATGTGTACAATGCAGACAGGGTGAGAGCTGCAAAGCAAACTCCCGTGAAACCTGCTCAACATAGGTTGCAATTCTACCAGGACTCCTACCCTGCTTCTTTTTCCTGGTTACAGAACACCTCATTACGTTATAATGGCATCTCCCTGGCTTTACCTTAGCTTGACTGCCTGTGTAAGCATTCCTTATTTTTGCCTGTTTTTTACTTTTATGTAAGTGGAATTGTATGGTATGTGCCCTTTCACATTTTGATGCTTTCATTCCATATTATGTTTGTCACTTTCAACCATGCCACTGCCTGCTCCATTATCATTGCTGTGTAGTATTTCATTATCTGAATCTACCGTGATTTACGTATCTGTTCCATGATGTCTGTACATAAAGGTTTGTTGAGCATTAGCCTTGCTGGTGCAAATGCTCTTCTGTGTGTATCTGGCAGAACAAGGTCAAGAGTGTGTCTAGGGTACAAACCAAGGATGGAATCGCTTGGGCGAGAGAGTGTGTGAGGCTGGGCGCAGTGGCTCAGGCCTGTCATACCAGCACTTTGGGAGGCCAAGGCGGGTGGATCACCTGAGGTCGGGAGTTCAAGATCAGCCTGACCAACACGGAGAAACTTCGTCTCTATTAAAAATACAAAATTAGCTGGGCATGGTGGCACATGCCTGTAATCTCAGCTATTCAGGACACTGAGGCAGAAGAATCGATTGAATCCCTGAGACGGGGGTTGCAGTGAGCCAAGATCACTACATTGCACTCCAGCCTGGGCAGCAAGAACAAAACTCTGTCTCAAAAAAAAAAAAAAAAAAGAAGAAGAAGAAGAAGAAGGCATGTGTAGATAATATCCAGCATTTTCTCCAGGGACTATGCCAGCTTGCATTTTCCTCAGGGGTGTGTGAAAGTGTTCATTGTTGCATGTCTTTGCACACCTTTGGTATTGCCAGTTTTAAAAATTAATCTTACATCCTGGAATCCTGGTCATGGACAATTTTAACTGAGTTAACTTAAAAAGAAATTGGCACTTCTGTAAATTAAGAAGAATGATAAGAATAACATGTTTATTGTGAGAAGTAAATAAATAAAATTACATAAAGTGTTTAGAGTAAGGCCTAGCTTGTAGTAAGTGCCCAGTAAATATGAGTATTAAGAAGTGGTTTCTATAATAAGCGAGTCATACTACAAGTAATTTTCGAAATGAAAAAAATATACAGAATAAATTATGCAGGTATTTACATAGAGAGCAGCATGTTGGCTGGGGGTGGTGGCTCACTCCTAAAGTCCCAGCACTCTGGGAGGCTGAAGTGGGTGGATTGTTTGAGACAAGAGTTCAAGATCAGCCTGGCAACAGAGTGAGGCCCCATCTCTGCAATAACTAGAAAAATTGAAAGTTAGCCCGGCGTGGTGGTGCGCAGCTACTTGGGAGGCTGAGGTGGGGAGGATTGCTTGAGCCTGGGAGGTTCAGGCAGCAGTGAGCTGTGTTTGCACCACTGCACCCCAGTCTAGGGGATAGAGTGAGACCCTGTCTCAAGAAAGAAAAGAGAGGAGAGAAGAGACAAGGAGAGGAGAGGAGAGAAAACAAAAAGGAAGAAAGAACAGCAGTGTGGCAGTGGAGGAGAGCAGTGCAACAGCCGGGAGGGAAGCTTCTTAGGGAAGAAGGGGTTTAGCTCCACTTTATGAATAGATTTTCTATAGGGCAGATAGGACATTCCAAGCTGGAGTAAAAATATGAGCAACTGTATTTGGGGACATCTGTTCAATATTCAAGGCAAGAATGCCACTTCCAAGATTTGCTCCGTGATCATCTAACACATTGGCTGAACATATACTTGGCTGTCAATTTCATCATATCTGTTTTTGGAGGTGAGGGGGATTCTAACCAATCATTGCCAATGAAATTTCTTCCCAAATGTAACAATCAGGAAGTCAGTGGTTTGGTATACTGTAGCTAGGTTTGAGTCCTCCTTATTTGTCAAGAACTACTAAAATACATGATAAACTCCGCAAATGGATTGCCACATCAGAGCCCATGCTGCAGATGCAGCATTTCAACACTTGCAGGTGTCATCAATTATTACCCCAGATTTCGGAATAAATTACATATTGGCCTCATGTTTTCAGCCCATGAGGTTAAAACAAGTATTTAGGTATAAACTAGTTGCTTATTAAAATGTGTTTATTTGTATGCCAAAGCTTCAATTGTGAAATGCAAATTCATGACACTTTTTTTGTCTGCAATGTTCTCTACTTTGGCCTTAGAATCCTCCAACCTCTTTAAATGAGCACATACACACGCACATGCACATGCATATGCACACATAGATACACCCACGCACACACATGCACCCACATGCACACACGTGCTCATGCACACACATGCACATACACACACATGCTCATGCACACACATGCACACACCCACGCACATGCACACCCAGACGTACACACCCTAAGTTTTATACTTATCCACCTCTCTACCGCCTACCATCCTTCAGCTTGGGACTCCGCCTCAGATCATCCTATTTTTAGGCTCTGGCTTCCTTTCATTGACTTCAATACTATTCAAGTCCTAATTACTGTTGATTTCTATACACATATAAATAATCTTAGCAAAACCCAGACTTCTAATTTTTTAAAACTTCTCTCCTCAAAGATCTCCATCCTCCACCTACTCTACCCATTTGCCTCTAAGTTCACATTGTAGGCCTTGTCATTAACGATAATTCCAGCCCCTCCACAGTCTTTGGTTTCCGCATCCCCATTCCTTGACTGTGGCGTCTTTAGCTCATTCTGCTTTGGTGTCTCCATAGCAACAGTCATCCTTCATCTTTCAAAGACCTCACTCCCTTTATGTTACCAAGTTTGTGGTCCCCCTCGTCTTGCCACGTGTGTCCTCATCTCCTTCCTCATCCTGCTTCAATTCCATACCAAGCCCTTGGTGTCACACCCCTGCATCCAGCCTCAGCCTTCCTGCCACTCTTCTTCAATATGTTTGCTGTATGAAAACCACCCCTGCTTCAAGACTGCTCCCTACTCACTTTGTACCTCTCAGGCGTCTAATGCAGCTGGAGGAAAACATGCCTCCCAGCCCAAAGAGCAGGTATATGGAAGGTTGTCCAACCATCCTCGAATGTTTCCTGAGCGCATTTCATCTCCCACTCTTCTACATAATATTTGATGCCTTTTTTGTCTCTACCCAAACACCTAGCACTTTATTTCCCAATCTGAACTAATGTCTTATTTCCTATTTCAACAGAAAAAATAACATTTTAAAAGACTAAAATAAAGACATAAAGTAAAATATCCAGACATTCAGACCACCACATACACCCAACTACTAGAATATTATCCACGTATCTGCCTCCCAGTCTATTACTAAAGAATATTAAAGAATTCCTTCTAATGGACAGATAGCGAAATCTCACTGTGGTTTTAATTTTCATTTCTATAATGACTATTAATGTTGTGTGTCTTTTTATGTGACTATTTGCTGTCTTAAAAGTATCTTTCCAAGAACCTAAGTTTTTAGTTCTGCTGAAGTCTAATTTATCCATTTTTTATATTTTTGTGCATTATGCTTTTGATTTATTATTTTATTAATTTGTTGTTGTTGTTGAGACAGAGTCTCACAATATTTCCCAGCCTGGTCTTGAATTCTGGGCCTTAAGCAATCCTCCTGCCTTGGCCTCCCAAAGTGCTGGGATTGCATTTGTGAGCCACCACACCCAGCCTGTTTTCGATCTAACATCTAAGAAATTTTTGCCTACCCTAAGAAAACCTTGCATTCCTTTTACGTTGGAGTCTAGAAATTTTATAGTTCTAGGTTTACATTTAGGCCTATGACATGTTTTGAATTAATCTATTATTTTTTAAATTTCTTTTTTCCTCCGTATGGATATTCAATTGCTGCAACGTCATTTACTGAAGATGCTATCATTTCACCACTATGTCATTTCGTAACATTGTCAAAATTAAATTGACCATATATATGTAGATCTGTTTTTGGACTCTATTCTCTGATTCATTGATCTATTAGCCTATCTTCTGAAAAATCTGTTTTGGATTTTCAGGGTTTTTGTACTATCTTGAGTACAATAGCTGTATAATAATTTTTGAGTTCACTTTTCCTCTTTGTCTTTTTCAAAATTGTTCTGACTATTGTAAGCCCTTTGCATTTCTACATGAACCTGAAAATCAGCTTGTCAGTCTTTACAAAACATTGAAAAAACCTGCAGAAATTTTGATTGAGATTGCATTGAATCTATAGGTGAATTTTGGGAGAATTGATATCTTAACAATATTAAGTCTTTCAATCTGTGAACACAATATGTCTATCCATTTATTTAGGTCTTCTTTAATATTTTGGCAGTGCTTTGCAAGCTTCAGGTTGTATTATTCAGAATATATAATAAATATATTCTCATATATTTATTATGAGATTTATATCTAATTGTTTCACAGTTTTGATTCTACAATCATGATATTGTTTTTATAATTTCAATTGCTGAAAGTTTACTCCTAGTATTTGGAAATACAATAGTTCTTTTAGTTCAATATTTTTATTGGGGTAAAATACACATAACATAAAATTTACTGTCTTATTCATTTTTGTGTATACTTTTGTGGTATCATGTACATTCACATTGTTGTGTAACTATCACCCCATTTATCTCCAGGACGTTTTTCATCTTGTAAAGCTGAAACTCTGCACTCATTAAACCATAACTTTCCACTCTCCTTTTCAGCCCCTGACAACCATTATTCTACCTTGTCTCTATGATCTTAACTATGCTAAGTACCTCTTATAAGTGGATAATACAATAACTGTCTTTCTATATCTAGCTTATTTCACTTAGCATAATGTCCTTAAGGCTCATTCATATTATCGCATGTGTCAATATTTCCTTCCTATTTAATACTGAGTCATATTCTATTGTGTGTGTGTGTGTGTGTGTGTGTCTGTGTCTGTGTCTGTGTCTGTGTCACATTTTGCTTAATCATTCATCTATCCTTGGGTTGCTTCCAAGGTTTAGCTACTGTGAATGATACTGCTGTGAGCAGTATCATTGTGTGTGTAGAAATATATCTTTGAGATCCAATTTTATATTTTTTGGGTCTATACTCAAAAATGGAATTTCTGAATCATATGGCAAATCTATTTTTAATATTTTGAGAAATCACTTGATATGGTTTGGATTTTTGTCTTCACTCGAATCTCATATCAAATTGTAATCTCCAGTGTTGGAGGAGGAGGGGCCTGGTGGGAGGTGATTGGATCATGGGGGCAGATTTCCCACTGCTGTTCTCATGATAATGAGACCATTCTCATGAGATCTGGTTGTTTAAAAGTGTGTAGCACCTCCCTCTTCACCCTCTTCCTCCTACTCCAACCTTGTAGGATATGCCTGTGTCCTCTTTGCCTTCCACCATGATTGTTTCCTGAGGTCTCCCTACCCATGTTTCTTATACAGCCTGTGCAACCATGAGCCAGTTAAATCTCTTTTCTTTATAAATTACCCAGTCTCAGGTAGTTCTTTATAGCAACGCAAGAACTGGCTAATACGTCACTATACTGTTTTCCACTGTGGCTGGACGTGATCATTCTCACCAATAGTAAATAAGGGTTCCAACTTCTCCAGATCCAGATCCATGCCAATGGATCTGTTATTTTTAACAGGTTGTTATTTTTGGTTTATTTATATCTTTTTATGTAATAGTCATCCTCTTGGGTGTGGAATGGTATCCCACTGTAGTTTTGATGTGCATTTTTCTAGTGATTAGTGATGTTGAACAGCTTTTCATGTGCTTATTGACCATGTCCGCTTTGGTGAGACAGCTATTCACATTTTTTACCCATTTTTGAAGTTTCTTCCTATTGCTAGTTTGCTGAGAATTTTTATCATTACTGGTTGTTGAATCTTTTGAGATGATCCTATGTTTTTTTGTTATTAGTCTGTTCTTTTGTTGACATATAGATTGATTTATTCAATGTTCAACCAAATGGAATTTCTGGGATAAATTCCACGTGGTTATCATGTGTTATCCCTTTTGTATTATATTTAAATTTAATTTACTAGAGTTGATTAACAATTTTTGTATTTATACTTGATGAGAGGCATTGATCAATAGTTTTATTTCCTTAGAGTGTTTTTTGTTTTGCTTCAGGTTAATGCTAGACTCTTGCTTTCAGTGTCTGGATAATCAGTGTGATGCTTTTTTATGTTTTGCATGTCTCTAGTTAGAATTATCACTCTTCTCTCAGCTTCATGAGCATATGGAATACAATTGTAGTCATATAATGTTTTAATAGCCTATCATCAGTGTCATTTCTACGTCTATTTCTATCGATAGTTTTTTTTCTCAATATAGGCCGATTGTCCTTCTTCTTTGCATGGCCAGTATTTTTCATTGCACGTCAGCATTGTGAACTTTACCTTATTGGGTGCTATATATTTATTCTTAGAATATTCTCGACTGTTGTTCTAGAATGCACTTCATTTACATGGAAACAGTTGGATCCTTTTGCAGTCTTATTCCAGGCTCTATAATATGGTATGAGGAAGCCATTAGTCTAGTAAAATTTCACTCTGCTGCTAAGTCCATACGTTTCTGATAGCTCTTTCTGAGGTCCATGGAGTAGGGAATCTTTCTGCTCTGGCTGGTGAGAACATAATCAATTCCTGAGGGGCTGTGTTAGCACCAGAGCTTGTTTTTTGCTTCCCTGCCCCGCATCTAGTTGTGTCTTTGTCTCCCTTTGGGTAGTTTTCTCACATTTATGAGCTCATCAACACTGATTTAAAGACTCAAGGGAGCCTCTGCCGATCTTGCAGCCTCTTGTGGACTGCTCTCTCCTCTCATGACTCTGCCCTACAGACTCCAGCCACACTGGCCTCCTGGAAACCCAGCCCTGTATCCCCAGTGCAGGGACATGACTGAGCTCTGCCTGGATTCCCCTGAACTGTTCTATGGCCAAGAGACAAACCCATGAAGACACCAGGGCAACCACAGGGCTCACTGGATCTCCTTCTCTCTCTCAGTGATCATTTTCATTTATTTTACAAATATCCAATGTTCATGTATGCTGTTTGGTTTTTAAGTTGTTTCAGGAAACTGGGACAAGTCTGGTCCCTGTTACTTCATTTTTGCCAAAAATGGAATCGTTCAGCTGATTTAATATTAAATTTATTCTAGGACTCAATTTTTCACCTCTAACTGAAGCCGATCATACTGATGATATTGCCTGCATCTATAAGTTTTTAAACCCACAATTTTGCTCTCCCCAGCTTAGGTACAGGTGGTTGAGAAACAGACTGTGTTCACATATAGGATGTTCTTAGGGCAACATTGCTGCTGACCTGCTTCCTCCAGAAGGAGGAGCCTCACTTGTACAACATTAAATAGTTTTTTTTTTTTCCCCTGAGGTCAACAGAGCCAATTTCAGCATCATCATTAGCATAATTTGTCCCATTCGTCACAGTCTGTGTTTTAGAAAGGGGTATCAGATCTCCAGCACAGATAGTATTTGAATTGTTTTACGTTAACATGATTGGCATAGTTTTAATTATTTTCTTGTTTGTCTTTTTAAAGTAGGAGTTGAAAATGACCTATTAAAATGAAGTTTAATTATACATACCAAAACCCTATTTTTTACTTGCTTTGGCTTACTTATTGATTATCAATCTGAGTGAGAATGAAGAATTGTATATCTGAAAGTGTTAAAGGCTCATGAGAAAATGTACTTTTTTATTAAGTCAGTCCTTACGTGATATTCTTTGCAAATTACCTTAGTAATCATATGAGCTCTCAGACTTATATTGAAAATGGATGACTTACAAAAAGATAACTTGAAAACTGTCTCATTGTTGTATTTCCTCCTGCTCGTGAAGGTGAACTTATTTTGGAGTGAATTAGTAGTGTGCTGTCATTAAACGTGAGTATCTGCTCTGTTAATCATCCTTCCCAAGTCTAGCGGTATTCTGGCAAAACCATTGTTAAGGATGAAAAATCATAAGTCATCCACTTTGAAGGCTTCACGGCTTTAATAAATGTGATGTGTCAGCTACTTCATTTCTGAGGGATTTTTTTTTTCCTATAATTTTCTCAGAAGGAATCAAGTTTTAAAAGAGCCTACTTTCATGCAAATAAATTGCACATTCTGGCTCAGGTTGCCCTGATACATTTTACACTTAATAAATAATAAATGAAGATACAAGAATGGAGAGGTGTTAAAGAGACAGTACTTTACTCCTAGAAAGAGCTGTTTGCTGGGAGAGCTGGCCTCGGTTTCCGGCAGGTGGCTGGGAATCTAACACAGAACAGTAACAACAACTGTGATTTGGTTCAGAAAGTGATTTATGTAATAAATATTCCCAGTCCCATTTTCTTTCTTTAGTAGTAGCTATATTTAGTTCATTTTAAGTGGAATGACTTAACACTGAATGTAAAACACATTGTTGGATGCCTTGGGAGACAGAACACAGAATTCTTATGAATTTTTTTCATTAGTATACTAGCCTTTAGTTCAAGGGAAACAGTTGGCTATTTAAACAGCCCATAGTGTTTAATGAATAGTTACAAATGTGAGCATTTTAAAGAGAAAAAGTGCATCATTCTTCCAAAGACCAGATTTAGTCTAGACTTTCTTTATAATACATATGTGTGCTTTTTACCTGTAACATGAATAAAAATCCTATTAAAATGGCACAGTTTCATTTTAATATCCAGTAGATTCTCACAAAGATATTTGGATACTTTACTGAATTGTTACAAATCCCTTACCAGTGATATTTTCCTTTAGGAGGATAATCATTTGAGTTAAATAGAAGTTCAGTCTTCAGTCATTCTATACTCTGAAGCTTTCAGATGCTACTGCTAAAGGATGCCAATTAAGGCTTTCAGCATGTCTAAAATATCTCATTTTTCTGAGGATTTTCCTGACTTGGTAAGGAGAGGAGTATAAAATTCAATATTTTCAATTCCCCTCTGACGGGATATTAGAAAGTGACAGATGGCAGGTCACTTCAATAATTTTCACCATGGCTTGGTTACAAAATGTCAGGAATTGTGCTGTGTAATTTTGTATTTTTTATGATTTCTTGTTTAAGACTTCCCTGGGCTGTCTTTTTTTTTTCTGTTCTCTTATGATTCCTTTTGAGTACTCCAAAGTAGAGTCAGAAATTAAAAACCCTTATAACAGTGAGAGGGGCTGTTTTAGTCTCCCATGACTGCCATAGCAAATTATTATCAACTTGATGGCTTAGAACAGTAGCAGTATATTCCTTCACAATTCCGGCAGCCAGAAGCCTGGAATCGGGGTGTCAGCAGCGTCACGCTCTTTCCAGTGCTGTATGGAATCTGTCCTTGCCCCCTCCTTGCTGCTGGGGTGGCCATCAGTCCTTGGCTTGCAGCTGCATCACTGTAATCTCTGCCTCTGTCATCACTTGCTGTCTCCCTGTGTCTCTGTTTTGGCATTTCCCTTATTTACTAGGACATGAGCCATATTAGATTAGTGTTCACCCCAGTGACCTCATCTTAACTTGATTAGATGCTGTAAAGACCCAATTTCCATAACCAGTGGGTACCAGTCTTAATACCTTGGTGACAAAATAATCTGTACAACAAACTTCTGTGACACAAGTTTACCTGCAAAACGAACTTACACATGTACCCCTGAACCTACACATGTACCCCTGAACCTAAAATAAAAGTTAGAAATAGATATTTAGCTAGGCGTGGTGGTACCAATCTGTGGTCTTAGCTACTTGGGAGGCTGAGGTGGGAGGATCCCTTGGGCCCCAGCATTCAAAGCTGCAATGAGCTATGTTTGCCCCACTGCACTTCAGCCTGGGCGACAGAGAGAGTCTTTGTCTCAAGACATAAATAAATAAGTGAATTACAAGTCCAAGGTTGGATAGACGGTTGCTGGGCAGAAAAGAAAAAAAAATCACATTCATATTTACAGGGGCTAGGACTTCTGCACGTGTTTTGAGAAGATGCAACTTCAATCCTAACACTCTAAACTATCATTCCACCAAATGACAGTTTAAGAAAGTGACACATCATTCTCATTTATTTAAAAAGCATAACTTTGCATTAGGAGTATTGTCCAAAACCAACTAATTTGACCATCCAGATCCATTTAATGAAAAATAAATATTGAAAAAATATCTATTAGGCTTATTCTTATGATCCCCATGTCAATGAAATTATCATCTTTCATTGACAACATGGGCATCACATATTTCATTGATAAGAGTTTTCAGATCTATGAAATAGTCTCATGTTGGTTGACATTCAACTTAATTCTACTTTGTTCTTAAAAGCACAGTATTGAATATTCTAATTGCACTGTTTTGGACTTATTTTTCCTGATACACTTTTGTAAGCACATTAGGCTTCCCTTGTCTAAAGGTCATTAGCTCTTCCCTAGACTTTTCTAGAAATAAACTTCTTAGTTATTTTCTAATGAATGGCACTGGTATCCACTCAATTCTATGTCAAGTGTCTGAGAGTCATCCTTGACAAGTCCCTGGCTCTACCTCTGTCCACTTGCTCACCAACTTCTGCCAATTTCACTTCATAATTTCCAAATCTGTCCAAATCGTTGAAGCTATCTCTCATGTGCACAACCTCAATTGCTTCCTTCACTCCTTCATCCACTCTCACTTCCCACTAATCTAATCTCCACTTATAACCACAGTGAGGTTGTTTTTGTTTTGTTTTGTTTTTTTAATTAAACCATGTCTCTCTTTAGCTGAGAAAACTGAATGAGAATTCAACCCTCTCTAGATAAAGAAAACAATCTCATGGCCGATTTCTAGGCCTGACATACCAGACATACTGCCCTGTCTACCCGCTATGTATCTGACCTTGTAGTCAGATTGGGCTGTTATAGCAAATATACCACAGATTGGCCGCTTAAACAACAGACATTTATTTCTCACAGTTCTAGAGGCTGGGAAAGCCAAGATCCAGGTACCTGCAGATCCAGTGTCTGGGGATGGCTCCTTTCTTCTTTGTGTCCTCACATGGCAGAGAGCAGAGAGAGGAAGCAGGCGCCCTCCTGCCTTCTTAGACAGGGCTCTGATTCGTTCATGAGAGCTCCTTTCTCATACTCTCCTCCTCTCCCCACAGCCCCACCTCCTATCACCCTCACCCCGGGGGTTCTATTTCAACATAGGAACTTGGGGAGACACAAACTACCATCGATAGCCAACCTCCAAGAATATTTTGGTTCTTTTCTTGGAAAGCACAGTGCACTTCTAGGCTTGGTAGCCTTGTATGAGCTCTTTATTCAATCAGGAACACACCCCTCCCCGTTACCTCTCATTTTTCCTTCCTCTTTGTAAATATCTATTTCTATTTCATGTCTCAGACCAATTATCATTTTATTGACACATTGTCAATGGTTTCTCCATTGTCATCCTCTTTTTTATATGCTCATAAAGGACACTTTATCTTCCTGGAAACCTTACAGCAATTTTAAATGAGTAAATGTGGAATTTACTGTTTGACACTTGTCTTCACCAATAGAATGATAGAATGTAAGTTCCAAGAGGACCAGGATATGGTTTGCTTCCTCATCATGCTGTCCCCAGATTCTAGTATTTACCAGCACCTGTTGAGTGAATAAGAACTCAAGACTGAAACTTAAATAATTACAATTTAATTCTCTTCTCCTATAATTCCCATAAAATCTTGCTCCTCAGTGTAGACTTTAGGGTGAGTCATAGACAATACAGAACCAGGTAGGAATTTAGACAGATGTATTACTGCAAAGATCCAAATACTGAGCAAGACAGTACTTGTTTTTTAATGAAGGCAGGGTAGGAGAAGGTCTTCGTGCTGTCATCCAGGATGGACTAGAATAATTCTCAATGGCTGTGTATACCCTGAACAAAGCCTCTCTCTTGAGAGGACACCTGAGTCTGAGAATATTTTTACTGTAGATATAAGAGTGCAGCAAAATGCAAGTAATTTATTTTCTGAAAATGGAAATATAAATAATGTATTGAGTATATGATACAAAATTTGACATAACATATTTCTACAATTCAATGGGAAGTCAGGGCACTGTTAGGTTAGCAATAAAACTGATGTATGGTATAAAAAACAGCTTCAAAAGAATGAATGCCCGTGAGTGGCCATGGTGAGTCCCTTAACAGTGCCACTGTCCCAACTCAGGCCGATAACTTTCTTTTTTTTTTTTTTTTTTTGAGACAGAGTCTTGCTCCACCGCCAGGCACCAGGCTGGAGTGCAGTGGCATGATCTTGGTTCACTGCAACCTCCGCCTGCCGGGTTTAAGCAATTCTCCTGCCTCAGCCTCCCGAGTAGCTGGAGCTACAGGTGAGTGCCACCACACCCAGCTAATTTTTGTATTTTTAGTAGAGACGGAGTTTCACCATGTTGGCCAGGCTGGTCTCAATCTCTTGACCTCATGAACCACCCTCCTCGGCCTCCCAAAGTGCTGGGATTACAGGCATGAGCGACCGCACCTGGCCTCAGGCCTATAACTGTCTTGGACACTGAGGGCTATGGCCGAAGCTTTTGGACAAAAGCATTTTTTCCAATCCACTTCACTCTTTTAGAAAA
Organism: Cacajao melanocephalus; assembly: GCA_963573385.1. NCBI lineage: Eukaryota > Metazoa > Chordata > Mammalia > Primates > Pitheciidae > Cacajao > Cacajao melanocephalus. Next base: position 17,039 of record CAUYLG010031154.1, on the reverse strand, counting down.
GAGGGAGGCATCCCATAAGAAAAGAGATAGAGACAAACTCCAATACCTAGTGCCACAGCTTGTCATTTAACCAGTGGGAAGAGATGTCTTATTCTTGGCGTTCTTCCTGGAAAACTCAGTGCACTTCACTTATTTGTAATATTTAATGTTAACTTTTTACATTCCAGTGAATCAAATGTGAAGCCTATGCAAAGAAAATCATGGGTACACTTTCAGTATCTTTTTGAAATTTCAGGGGTCTCCTATCACTGAATGCTCAATCAATTACTTAGTCTTAATTTGTCAGCTTTTTCTCAACTGAAAATCGGACAAAATTATTTATTATTACAGAATATCATAGTGAGGAATGCTTATTCCAGGCACATAGTGATCAGTAAAGTTAGCTACTGTTTCCCTCTACCAAATATATGAATCATTTGAACTACATTGGTAAAGTCCAGCTGTTCAAATCCACAAGAAAATCTTGCTGGGTCTCCTGCCCTGGCCTTAAAAGGACTTCTCTTATACACAGTTGACTTTCTCATCAATAAACTTTTTTATGCTTAGAAGGGGAGTTCTTCACTTCTGATAGTGTACACAGCTAAGACTACATGGTTAGTTTTTAAGGAAGATTAAGATGGTTCCAGAAATAAGGACTGATTATACTGCCTACAGAAAGCCAGCACAATCTGCCCACTGGAAGATTTATGTAGAAAAGAAAGTACATTCATTCAGTTCTTTTTGGAGTTGTAAAGTTCCTGTTTTACCCTGAAGGTGTCAGAAAAAAAAAATAGGATGTTAGGGTATTGCATGAACTGTTTGGTAATAGCAAACATCCTTGAAAATGTGAATCCATTCCTTCACTTAGTTTTGAGAATGAGAACATATGTCTTTGTAGATTCCTGACCTTCTGCATAAACATTTTCTCTTTTGGAAAAAAATATGAATTTCCTCTGGTAATGCTCTGAGAACATTCCTAAAAGCCCTGGAGACAAGAGGAAAAATGAGTCTAAGGGCCTCACCCCCACAAGATTTTTCTCTTGATTTTTTAAAAAATCAACTATGACCTTCAGCAAATCTTGTAACATTTCCTGGGGCAGTGCCTTCTTCTATGAAATAGACCTAAAAACACCTGCTGCACAGTAAGTTCTGGAAAGGCGGGGCCTCTGTGCTTACCTGTGCTCATACCTCAACCTGAGAACCATCCACACTGTGCCTGGCAAATCACTTTTCTATGTTTTCCCAACTTGGACAGCATTCTCCTTGCAGGCACAAAGAGGCAAGAAAAGAATTGGCGAGGCAGAAATATGACAAACCACAGAATAAAAGGTGTTTTGTTCAAGAACATTAACTTTACTCAAACATTTGGGAAAATAATTATTCTATTATAAAGAGGAATCATATTATAAAGGATTAGAATGCAAAATGAACAACATTAGGATTGAATGAATTTGCAGTGGAAGGATTTCAGGATACTGATATGAACCCCCAGCTCCTCAAGTTTTCTATTTGTGTGTGTGTGTGTGTGTGTGTGTGTGTGGAGATCTGTCTGTTAAAATCAAGTACCATAAACAGATCCCAAGCCACAAATACTGGCCTTATGCACAATCTTTCATGCTTTGGACTCGAGTTCTTGAGAAATCAGCATAATAGATAGTCTAAATGATCACTACACGAACCTTAGTAAACTGAAACTTTGGGGTATTAAAGACACCCTATATGTAAGTGTTATGTTCAGGCCACTCGCTATTTATCCCTAAATAAATTAGAATACCAGTGTATTGAATTGTAATCTGGTAACTTTTTAAAAGTTAGCCATAAAAGCAATACTTTAACTGTTGAATTCAACACCCGTTATGGTAGGATTGAAAACCATTTATATTGGTTTCCTATTGCCTTGTAACAAAATACCACAAACATGGCAGCTAAACAAGAGAACCACTTATTAATTCTCAGTTGTATGAGTTAGAAATCTGGGTGGAGTTTGCTGAGTTGTCTACGTAGGATTTTACAAAGCTGATCTCAATGTGTTGGCCAGGCTGGGCTCTTCCCTTGCAGCCAAAGGGAAGCTCCATTTCCAAATGTGTTCTGTTGTTGGCAGAACGCAGGTTCTTGTGGTTGTTGGACTGAGCTCTTGTGTTTATTTATTTATTTTATTTTTTTGCTGGTTGCCAGACGGAGGCTGTGCTCAGCTCCTGGTGCCCCCTCCCCTACACTCAACGTTCCTTGGCACATGGCCCTTTTCATCAAGGGAGTCCCCCTTATGCTGTGAATTGCTTCCTATATGCCTGCTGCCAGCCAGGAATACCTCTCTACTTCTGCCATTAAGCCATTCCCCCTACTGGCTCTCCTTATCTCAAGGTACTTGATGTGGGACTTTCTAGTATCTCAAACCATCCCCAAAACCCAGCAGGATGCAGGTTGGTGTTTGATTGAATAACCTGTAGACAGAATCTTTAGAATACTGTGTTTGGTTGGGTGGGGTGGTTCATGCCTGTAATCCCAGCACTTTGGGAGACTAAGACAGGAGGATCACTTGAGCCCAGGAGTTCCAGACCAGTTTGAGCAACAAGCAAGATCCCACATCTACAATAAAAAAAAAAAAAACTTAGCCTAGTACGGTGGTGTATGCCTGTGGTCCTAGCTACTTGGGAGGCTGCAGCAGGAGGATCACTTGAATCCAGGAGTTTGAGGCTACGGTGAGCTAGGATCTTGCTACTGCACTTCAGCCTGGGTGACAGAGTGAGACACTGTTTCTGAGGAAAGAGAAAGAATTCTGCCTGGCACACAGCACACCAGTTCACATCTACAAGAAGACATTTTGTTAGAAGGAAGTAAAGAAGCCCTAAGATTGGGTGAAATGAGACAACAACCTGTCTCTGGAAGTTATAGGAATTGTCAAGGGAAAAATGACAAGGTTCATAAATTTGGAGAGGAGAGCTTTATTTCTCATGAAGGCTTTGATCCTACAGGGCATGCTGGGAAGAGTAGCCTTGGGTCAAAAGCCAGAAATAGGCACGTCCAGGGTGGAAAGAATGAGATAGGGATTTATGCTGAACAGGGTGGTCCAATCCCCATCTTCAATAAGCCATAGGAGGAGCATGAGTATGCATAAAGGAGAGACATGCGGGCACAACTGAGCTTCATGCCTCTTCATGGGTCATATGTTCAAAATATGGCAGCGCTAGCAGGAGCTGAGGGTGGAGTTTTCAGCCCTCTGACTTCTAAAGGGGAAACAGAGGACACAAGAGCTCCTCGTCATCAGTGCTCTCTTATCAGGAAAGAGTGCTGGTCAGTTGTGTTGAAAGCACAAAAAGGAGGGGGCAGTTCCAAGTTGTTGAAATCAGTGGTGGAGTTTTCAAAGGGCTGGTTTCTGGTCAGCTCTTCGCAAAGGGCTGATTGAAAAAAAAGCCTAATGATGAAGAACGAGGGAGGGGGTATAACAAGGCATGTCCCACCTCCCATCCCATCAGAGCTGGGATCTCCATTTTTAAGGTTTTCTGGAGTCCTCTTGGCCAAGAGGGGCCTGTTCAGGTAGCTGAGGGCTTAGGATTATATCTTTATTTTTCAGGATCCAGGAAGGAACACATCAATCATCATTGCTGCGTCACTGTTGGGGACTTCAAAGAGTCTCACTCTTCTTGTCATGCTGGTGGTCATGGATGGAATAATAGGTGTGCAGTGCCCCATACACTAACTACGGTCACATAGATCTTCTTCTTCATGAACTACTGACAATTATTTCTATGAAAATGTATTGAGTAAGATGGCTGAGGACAGAGTAGTCACTTCCCACAGAACTACTGACAATTATTTCTATGAAAATGTATTGAGTAAGATGGCTGAGGACAGAGTAGCCACTTCCCACTGTGCCTGGCACAGGGCGTGTCCCCATAATTGTCCAATCTGTTATTATCAATGACACAGACCTAGACGGGTACATATAAGTAAGTGTAATTATTCAACTTTGTCTACAGTAAAATTATGTGAAAATCTCTGTGCCATATTCTTAAAATGTAAACATCATTTCATCTGCAATTTGCATGGCTATAGATGGTAGAAATAGCCTTTAAAGAAGGGCACATGTGATCCCTGTAATCACAGAAATCTTAGTGTAGTTGTCATTTCAGGTAAGTTATCAAATCTCCCTATATATAACTTTTTTCTCATCTGTGGCCTCCTAGGGTTTACATTAAAATCAAAATGTTTTAAGATAATGGTTTTAAACTCTTTACCCTTATGTTTGATACCTACCAACTAATAAAAATCAGATAATTCAAATGTTATAATCATGAGTGCACTATATATGTGATCTTAACAACAATATTGATGGATCCCTTAAAAGGAAAAGCATTAGGACAATCAGTAGCTCTATTGCAAGACTATTTTTAATTATAGAACTTTAAAAATAGCTGCTGCAATTATTCTGAACCTGACGGTGCTCTGAAGATGTGCAGTGCAGGGTTATGCTAATCAGGAGAGCTCTCAATCCAATGAGCTATCACTTTAGGCTAACAAGAAGCATGAATTAAGAGCCCACAGTATGTGGCCTCACATCTTGAAATTATTGTTGCTGCTATTTGCGGTAGTTTAGAACAGGGATGGGATGCATGTCTCACTTGCTGGTATATAAAATTGAAGTGCCTGCTGAAAAAGAAACAGGGTTTCCAGACCATTGCCTAGTAGGAAAATATGTCCTCTGTGACCAGAAACTGTTCACTTCTGTTTCCTCAGCTTCCCTCCTGAAAAAGACCATCAGAACTGTGTCCGAATGTGTAGAGTGGCCCCATAAGTCCAATGCCCTAAAGGTACTAGTTATTACATCATTAAAAATGATGTTACAGCTGTATTTTTTTTTTTTTGAGACAGAGTTTTGTTCTTGTTGCCCAGGCTGGAGTACAATAGTGTGATCATGGGTCACTGCAACCTCAGCCTCCTGTGTTCAAGTGATTCTTCTGCCTCAGCCTCCTGAATCACTGGGATAACAGGCACCTGCCACCATGTCCTGCTAATTTTTGTTATTTTTAGTAGACACAGGGTTTCGCCATGTTGGCCAGGTTAGTCTCAAACTCCCGATCTTAGGTGATTCACCTGCCTTGGCCTCCCAAACTGTTGAGATTACAGGTGTGGCTCACTCACCATGCCTGGCAAACGTTTCTTTTTTTAATGGTCCACAACAAAATAATCATTTTTTGTGTGTGCCTAAGTTAAAATACTTTGATTTTTAAAAATTTACTCAGGCCATAAGAGAAATATTTTCTTTAATTACCTTTTGTCAAATGTCTCTAATCTGTCATCCCTACTGGCACTGGAATAAGCATTGTGACACAGAGGTTGGATCATATTATCACCTCTGCATGACTGTTCCACACCAAATGCCATGTAAATTCTGTCTATACTTCTCAATGTAAGGTTTTCCTTCACTCACGCTACCTAGGTGTACTTGCCCATGAAAACTTGCATTACATCCTGCAATGCTACTCACTATTCTATATGATTACATCTCTGTGTCTTTGTTAACTCTCAGTTCAAACACCTTATCTTTCATGAGTCCTTTTATCCAACTTGTTAACTTGAGCTTCACTCTTCATCACCATTAGGATCACACACTATTTTGCATTCTATGATTCCAGAAGGACTTTTATAGTGTGACATCGCAAGAGACCCTAAATTCACTCAAAACAAGTCATGGCATCAGTAGCTACTTCAACTTGCACAGGCCAGGATGGAACTGCAGAGGGCGTAAGGGAGCAAGTAGAAAGCAAATAGAGGGCATTCAATGGTATACTTTTGACTCCAAGTGTTTTTAAAATATCACTGAAAGAAGATAGAATGGACTAGATGTTTTTGATTTCACCCTTGTGGATGGTTTGCTATATATAAATAGATGTTTTACTCTATGGTCCAGAGCAGCTCTGTGAGACAACTGGAAGAAACGCATGCAGAAGTGGTTTGTATTCATTAATTCTTTTATTCACTTAAAAAAAAAATCAGTGATTTTTGACCACACTTTCCACAGTGTGTTTTATAAGTTTTTGCCAAAAGTCAAAAGCAATAGTGAGTAAACCTGCTGATGTCTTAGTACAAACCAAGGCAGTGGCCCCACACAGCATCTGGCAGCCACTGTATTCCCCTCTGCTATGAGCTCAGAGAAAGGAGGGAATGCCTGCTAACTAAGAATGGCCCTGATGATTCAGTAAAAATTATTTTATTAAATCTTGACCCTTGAGTACATGTCTTTTCATTATTTTGGGTGGCAAAATGTGAAGGGCATGTAAAGTATTTTGGCTTTACCAAGACACACTATCTAGTTGAAAGTCACCTGCTGGGCAGAGTTTCAAACTTAACCAGTTCTTTTTCCATGGGACCTCATTTTTACTTGAAGAGCAACTAACAGACAAAAATGCAGATATCCAGACTTAGGTATTTGGTAGACTTTTTTTAAAGTGAGCCTGTCACTGCCAAACAAAACAAAACTGGCAATCACATAATTGGAGATTTTAAGTGAAAATTAAAATGTTTGAAAACTCGTATGTGTTATCATGAACTTGAGAGATTTCTGATACTTAGAGACTTTTTTGACAAGCTCAATGTTTATATTAACAAATACAATGTGTTTGAAACTGTAAAATTAAACATTTCATCATTTGAAGGTTGTTGTAAGTTAGCGAACAGTTATTTTGTAGATGACAAAAGCATAATGTCATACAACCAAGATTATTTTTAAAAGTGTATTGATTCATTAATGTAATTTCCATTTCACATCACAGCTAGCCTTAAAGAAATGACCACTTGTTGAGTTTTGGTGGAGTATCAGAAGAATATCCACAACTGTATGCATTAGCTATTAAAATACTTGTCGAATTTCCAACTACATGTCTTGGGGGTCAGGATTTTCTTCAGATACTTCAACAGAAAGAAAGCATTGAACAGGCTGAATGCTGATGCATACATGAAATTCCAGCAATCTTTCATTAATCAAGAGTTTTGCAAGCATACAAGGGTCATTCTTAATAATGCATATATGTGTTGGAAAATAAATATTTTTATTACAAATGTCATTTATATTAACCTGTAATATTTTTACAATGGTTATTTTAAAATATCAAATATTTTTAAATCCTCAGTTTTAATTTCTAACAGATTACACAATGATAGGTGTAATTCTTATTAACAAAACATTTTGAGGGGTCCTCTACAAATTTAAAACACGTAAAGGAATTTCACGTTCACATATTTTGAGAACTGTTGGCATATGCCAAGGAGACGATAGCCATATGGTATATATGAGAAGTGCTTTGAAATCTTTGATGTCCAAGAAGTTCTTCCAAACCAGATGGTTGTCATAAAGACTGAAATTTCATTCTGAAAAATGTTTTTCATCTGGTTCAGAATTGTTCTCTCTGGGTGACTCTTGCTAAGCCATTCTGAATTAAATTATTTGTCTTGAATTGGGTGCTATGGTAGAAGGAGCTGAAATGTTGGAGGAAAGATAGGGTCTGATCCGAAAGCTTTTTTCTAGTGCCTACTTGATGGTAATTTAAAGGAAGTTTTCAAAGGGCATCTGTCTTAGCTGGCTCCTTTGTTAAGTAGGGAGATGGAGTGTCACAGATCTGTTTTGTTGCTAAATGGGATAGCATATACGAAAATGTCTGCTACCAACGGGGTCGCCTATGTATGTATGTATCCTCTCCTGCTCCAACACAAGGTGAATTTGATCCCTGGACCATTTTACCGAGAAGAAGGACCTGATTGCAGGTTGATGGCCCCAGGTAGAAGATAAGGAAGGGAACTGACAGAAAAGCCACTGGATGGGTAAGATGACTGTTATCATCATCACACTTTCCAGCTCCTGGGACCAGGGAACAGTTTCCTTCCATGCGTTGTACCTCAGCTCACCCTCCCTTCACTTTATCCTCCCTCTAGTCGTCCAGGGCTCAATATATCATCACATGAAACCTTTCCTTCACTATGAGTTCCCAGTGCTTCCGCAGTATAGATTTCAGGTACCCTTGAAGCAATGTCCTTTTTAATAATTTAATCTGCCAGCATACATGGAATCTGAGAGATCCACAGTTGTCTCTTTCAGTGCCTTTGCTTGTTGAAACTTTGAAGCAGTGATTAGCTTTAGTCACAGCATACAAAACCATGGGTTGAACCGATGTTAAGTCTTTGTTTAGATAGATTATTAAAAAGGTTATCAAATGTATGTGATCTCAACCTGCAATAAGCCCTTTTTAATTATTTTGCTACTCATTCCTGAACAAGGATAATATGTGAGCATCACGCTAATTATGTGGTAAAATGAAGATTTTTTCAAGCATAAAAGGTCATAAAATGAGCTAACTGCATGAGTACCTTATTAATGAAAAGATGTAAAATTAGTAGATATAAAAATGAGCAGCCATTATCTAATGAGTGGTATTTTAAAATATTTTTAAATTATAATATAGATACATGATTACAGTAAAACATCTGGAGAATATAGTATTTTAAATATGACAGGCTTTATTAAAATAGTTTTCTGCTATTGGGTGTACTGATTGGTAAATTGTGAAGAATGGAAGCTTGGACAATCATCATGTTAGAGCCAAATGTTATTAGTGCTATGCTGCATGAACTATGTAAATTCAGCAGTAAGACCTGAAATTTAAATCTCTGTCCATCCCATAAACAGGTACAAAATTTAGATATACCAGTATACCAACGTACCAATATTTTACATACATAGGTAACATACATATACACACATATATAATATACACACATGCATACATATGTGCACACACACATGCAATATACATTATTATATAATATACTATAATGCATATACTATATCATAATATAGTATGTATATGATAATAATATACTGTAAATATGTTGCGTGTGTGTGCATGTGTGCATGTGTGTATATTATGTGTGTATACTATACATAATAATATATATTGCATGTGTGTGTACGTGTGCATGTCTGTGTATGCATATATATATATATATATGCATACATACATAAATGTATAAAATCTTGGGCGAGTTGCTCACTTCTTCACTTCTTTCAGCCTGACAATTTTTCCTCCATAAAAACAGAGATGCTGGCTAGGGCAATGGCTCACACTTGTAATCCCAGAAGTTTGGGAGGCTGAGGCAGGAGGATGACTTGAGTTCAGGAGTTGCAGACCAGCCTGGACACCACAGTGAGTCCCTGTTGCAACAATAACAACAACAACAAAATTAAATAGTTAGAAATGATAGCTTACACCTGCAGTCCCAGTTATTCAGGAGGCTGAGGCAGGAGGATCGCTTGAGCCCAAGAGCTCACAGCTGCAGTGAGCGAGGATCCTGCCACTGCACTCCAGCCCAGGCAACAGAGTAAGACCATGTCTTAAAACAAAAGCGAACCCAGAGATACTAACAGAGTTAGTATCTGTGCATGTCTGCAGAGACTAAAGCATTAAAAGAGATAAACTTTGTGCCTGGTACATTACAAGCTCGATAAATGTTACTTTCTCTTTAGCTCCATTATTTCTAAAAAGTTAACGGGAAGTTTAGGATGTATGCACTGACTGTGATTATGATAAAGTTCAAAGTGTGCTTTTGTTTGGATTGTTTCTAGCTATTGATCAGATGGTTAGAGCCACTCTGTAGTTTCGGCCTAGATAATGTGTGTATGTGTATGTGTGAGAAGAATAGAGAGAGAGAGATGGGGAGACAGTTGAGAAAGAAAGAGAGGGAGAAAGAGAGAAAGAGTGCGCATAGGGGGTGCATAAACTGACATCTACAAGAGCAGAGTCAATGAATTCCCTGTGTCTTTTACGGAAACAACCAGGCAATTGTGTCTCTTCTTCCACACCGCTGTTCAGTAATGTGTTTACTCATTGCTTCCCAAGATGATAGCTTTGCACTGCAGCATTGAAGGGAAATTGCCACTCTCCTGTGTTTTTACTGGAAGGCAAGTACAGTGGAGAAAGCCAAAACTCCACTGGAGGCTACAGATGTTTTGAGAGCATAAGTAGATTTTCACAGCTTCCAAGTACCAAACAGTCCTTGCCGAACATCTTTTTATGTGCAATGATTGAAAATTTTCATGGGAATAATTTTCCAGTTGAAAGAATAAAAGCAAAAACAATAATAATGAGAAACAATGAAAAATCCCTTTTACCTCTGAAGGTTTTGTGTGCTGTCATTTATTTTATAGTGTGAGCGTTTTGAGTGATGGGTTAGCAGGGGATGCTTTAATCTCTGTAGGCCACTTAACCTTTTTGTACCTCACTGAAGGATATTAAGACCTATCTCTCAATGTCTGTCATTATTTCTCACATTCCTTGAAAATACAAAATATTTTCTGTCTGCAGTTATTATACTGAAGATCTATAGGTTTCTCTTTTCTGTGACCCCTGCTAAAAGAGAATTATCAGAACACTATCTTTCTGAATTTAAGGAGAATTTTGTAAGAAACACATCATGTCTTTTTAAAAATCTTTAAACAGCTGCGGTAGATCTGAGAGAAGGCGGCATCTATCGGGCAGCTGATGGAAGTGTGTGGTGGAATGGACCTGAGCTATGTCTGCACCCAAACAGACTCTCTTTGTTCTCAGAGGATTAGATAGTGCAGCCAGTATGTGGCCACTTGGCAAGGGTGAGTGGGCGAGGGAGGAAAACAAAGATATTTGTTGTAATATTGGTGCATGTAATATTGATGGAAATAGGACCAAACAGAAACTAGGGACTTGGTGTCATGCAGGAGGCTCCTGGCCAGCAGGGTTCTGTGGATGTGTTTCTATCAAAGCGGGCAGTGGGGGAAGTGGTCCAGCCGTGGAATGGCATTGTCATCTGATCACCCTGGGCTTTTGAGTCAGTGGGCCTGGCAGAACAAAGGGCACTTCAGAGAGTCTTACTGGAACAATAAGTTTCCATGTGTCCAGATGACATCACCCTCAGCAGGCCTGAAGGGAAGGAATGGGCCAGAGAGTAGCCAGCAAAAAGATGTGTTTGATTTCCAACAGGAGCCTCAAAATCGGGGATTTATTTTGGGGTTTTAAAATAATAGCATTGAAATAATATGCAGGCAGTAGGATGACACTTTTAGAGACCATGATGCCTTTTTTTTTTATGAATAACTGTAAGAATGCTGCCCTTTGGTTTTTCTTGGCTGCCAGTATTAGCATAGAAAGTTCACAGACCTGGAGACGGACTCCATCATGCTGTGAATGTGGAAATGTGGACAGGGATTTGTTGGGGAAAGCTGTCCATGCCCAAAGAGACAAGCCTAGAAGTGAAAGTCACATTTCTCTCCAGAACTTTCTCTCTGTGCACGAGCCGTCTCTCCTCATTCAGACAACCAGGTGGCTCTGAGAGAGACAACTGTGGCTGCATCTAAAGCTCCAGCATGTTCCACTGAATATACTTTTTCCAGTGCTGCTTCTTTCCCGTTTATGCCCTTTCAAAACTTCCCTCGTTTATATATAAAATCTTCAGAGCCTTCACAGTCATACTTATACACAATTTGCTTAATACATTTTTTATGTATCAAAATATGAAATACAGAATTACAAAATAAGAAATAAAATATCAAATATAGAATTACAAAATAAAAAATATCAAAATAAAAATATAAAATATTATTACAAAATAAAATACAGAATTATAAAATTAAAAATATAAAATATCAAAATAAAAAATACGAAATATTGTTGTTACAAAATAAAAAATATCAAATACAAAAATCAAATACAGAATTTGTTTAATACATATTTTTTTCCCAAAATCATTTTTTTGAAATGAAAATTTTCATTGAGGTTATGAAATACACCCTGAAAGGAAACATTGCATAGGTCATGGTTGAATAAATTTTTGCAAATAAACACACAGCATTAACTAGCACTCACATTAAGATACAGAATGCTAACAGCACCCTCGAAGCCCTTTTGTTCTCCTCCCAGTCATTAACTCCAGACTCCATCCTGACTTCACAACCACGGATTGGTTCTGCTTGCTTTTGAGCTTCACATGAGTGGAATCCTATCTAGCCCATGTACTCTTTTGAGCCTGGCTTTCTTTTCCCAACAGGACGTTAATAAAATTCTCTTGTGTTGTGGTCGGAGTTTATTCATTCTCATGGTTATAGCGTATTATATGAATATAATACATAAATAGCATAGCTATGCACATTCTCATGGTTGTTTTACGGTGAACAAATGCACACGTTTCTGCTGCACACAAATCTGCACCTGAAAGTGGAATGTTACACTTAACTCACCTTGGTAGATATGTCTAAATAACTTTCTACAATCCTACCACTCATATGTGAGAGTGTCAGGAACTCCACATCTTTGGCCACACTTGGTACTGTCCATTTTTTCTATATTTGCCATTCCTGTTAGTGAGTCGATAGTGATTTACCCTCTTATATCTTGCCTAAAATAAATTGATCTCTAGTGGTAAGATATTGAGCCCAAGATTAGGTCTTTCCTAGAAATTTTGTGTTGAGACTGATTTAATAAAATTAACCCAAGAAATACCATAAAACAAAGGAAACAGGAATAGCAAACACAATTATTTAACGTTTTTAAAGCAATAAACATATTTCAACAAAGTGTTCACTAAATTTTAGCTCAGCCCACTCCATAAAGTCGTTCACTATGATTTAAACATTAGAGACATTTTTGTTTTCTCAGATCAGCCCAAAACGTAAACCTTAGGCATCCTCCATCAAGCTCTGATTCTTGATGTATTCATTATGATGCAACCTGGGAAACATTAAAAGAGGCTGGACCTAATGGTGATTGCATAATTCTGATTTTTGATTCAAGTCATACAAGATAAGTAATGCACCAATAAAAAACTTAATCCCAAGAAGGAAATTGTTAGATGTCTACATGGGAAGCTGATACTTTATTTTGTGAGCTGAATAATGATATTAAGTTTCCCTTTTGTTTACTATCAGTAAATCTCCCCCTCCAAATCAGAGAGTGCACTCAAGACTCCACATTTATGCTCAGAAAGGGGCAAAGGCTAAATTCCAAATTATCAGCAGGAAAACCATGATTAGGTAGACTATTTTATTCTGTGACACAATTTACTTGTGCAATGGGACAATAAAGAGCCAGATAAAAATATAAAAGAGGAAGAGAGAAGAATGAATGTTTATCTGCTCTTGTCTTATGAAATTCTTCAAAAAAAGGAAGAAAATGATGTAAAATTTGTGTTTCTTGCTTCTCATATCCTAAGTCTCTTAATTATAAGAAACACCAAGTAAAAAGCTTAGAATAGCAGATTATTTTTAAAATGCATTTATTCACAAAAGATATTTTTTCTTCTCTATTATTAATAAAATTCAGCAATTGCCCAAACCCTGTATTTCCCCAGTATATTTTAACTTTTCCCTATGAATATGAGTTAGTTTGAAAAATCTTCTAACCCCCTCCAATTACAGACTTCCCCAAAGTTGCTTTTTTTTTATTGTTAACATGGCTAAGTGTATTTGTTTGACCTAAAATTTGGCAAAAACATAATTATGTTTTTAAGAGATTAGTAGTCATCAGATACCACTTGAGAATTCATTTTGGTCTTAAATTAGTATAATAATAGATTTATGTTGTTAGAAAGAAAAACTAATTGAGCAAACTAAGAGATGTGAGTTTCAGTTCCACATTTAACACTAAATTGGTTCCAGATACAAAATGTAGATTTTCCCTGCAGGCCTTTCTGGGTGGAGATGAAGACAGAAACTTCATGTTATAAACATGTTCTTGGCAAATTTCATGAAAGTGTAGCTTTACCCCACAATTTCCTAATATGTATGCTTAGAATAGTAAATGACTCTACAACAAGTTGAATTTGGCAAAACTTATATAGAAAGGTTGGGTCAGAGAGCTCTGCTCAGACATACAAGCAGAAGGGGATATACAGAGTTTCCCTGAAAAGAAACACATTTCTCCACAAGCCACCAGTGCCTCTGTGAACACCCATTATGCATTTTTTCAGGAAAATACCTATGAAGACTACTTGGAAGAATAGGTTGCAGAGAAACAGTGTCTGTTGGCTGGATCATTAGCAATATCTTAGAATGTCCGAAGCAACCCTCATTGCATACCCTGAGCAGCATAGCAACTTATCTAAGGTGGAGAGTATGTACTTTCTTCTACCCTGAACCACTGATGAATTTGACAATATATCAACTGAATTCTAAAAACTGGTAAATGGAATAAACAAGCTGTTGACTATGGAGAGAGAACGAAAGAAACACAAAATGAAACACAGATGACTGAAGGAAGGGTCAACTCCCCATGTGAGTGAGCACAGGGAGCATAGTTCTGAACTACGTTTTAATATCATGTTAGGTCTAATTAAGAAAGGGCACTGTGAAAACAGAACAAAAGGTGGGTGCCCTGTGAGAGGGAGTGAGAGGAAGGACCCTGAGGAATGGGGAATGCAGGAGGAAGGAGGCAGCGAAGGCCGGTCTTCCAGGGCTCTGAACACAGATGTCAGTGCTACCCACCTGATGCGGGCCAACATATTTTCACTTCAAGAACATCTGAGTCATAACAGCCCTGGAAAAGCTAGAGAACAACTTGCAGGAGTGAGCTGACCCACACCCTGTACATACAGAAAACAAAAACAATGAAAAACAAAAAAAAGAAAACAACAACAACCAAACAAATCAAGCTACAGTATGCATGAAAAGACTGAGGACCTTACAATAGGAACCTTACAATGGGATTCTGGGGGATTAGGGTTTAGGATTAGGGTCTGGTGTGCACTCCCTGTACCTCTTTCTTTTTTAGCACTCTTAAGCAGTTTTGTGGTAATGTTAAAATGGTTTAATTTGCAAGATCCCATCTTAGATGTGATTTTTCAACTCACTCCCCTTGCCAGCCTCTCATCTTCCTCGAACACAGGGAAGAATTGTGCTCAGGAGTTTTGGGAGAGGAGTTGCTTCTCTCATTTCCCTCCTCTGCACACCCTAGCACTGGGGAGTCCAGGGGTGGAGCAGGTGCATGAATCCTCAGGGATTCTGTGGAAAGGCCCACAGACCAGACCGGGCTGCTTAAATAGCAAAGGATTTTTCTCTCACTGTTCAAAGTCAAGGTCAAAATATTGGCCAGGTTTGTTCCTCCTGAGGCCTCTTTCTCCGGCATGTAGAAGGCATCTTCTCCCAGTGTCCTCATGGAGTGGTCCCTCTGTGCATGTCTGTGTTCTGATCTTTTCTTCTTATAAGAAAACCAGTTCTATTAGGTTAGGGCCCCTTGATGGGCTTATTTTAGCTTGATTTTCTCTGTAACAACCTCATCTCCAAATGCAGTCATCTGCTGAGGTCCTGCTGATGAGAACCCTAACATAAATTTTGGGGGACGCAGTTTAGTCCATAGCAGGAGGCTGAGATGGCTACCTCATCCCCAGTTCCTTTTCTGTTTCCCAGCACTCTGGCTTGAGGACTTGGGAGGGGTTGCAGGAGGAAAGGCAGAGTCCCTTTGCTGGAAGTCCCACCCAGGACTGCATCACGCAGTTTCAGAACTACTCTAGAGGGCTTCACACATCCTCACCAGGCTTCTAAAACACTGCAGGCTTCTGTGCTCCCAGCAAAGAACAGCCTTCTCTTCTTAAAATGAAAGTTTTATGATAGAGAGAATCTGGAAGAAATAACAGATTGAGGCAACCTAAGTCTCTTTCAGGTTAACCTGTGATCTGGGGAGCAAGGTGGCCATACTATGGGGAGTGAGAACCAGAATGCTGCTGAGACAAGGTGACCCCCAGGCACAGAGGAGTATGTGTCCAGAAAGCTGCTCATCTAACATCCTGGAGGCATCCAGTTTCCTGTACTTGAGGAATTTTTCTGTTCTTTGAAAATTCCTTATTTATTTCAAATAGCTGCCTAACTTTGATTTGGATCTTATTGATAAGAAATATATGCTGAGTATTTTTGAAACTCAGCCTATATTTATACTCATCTACTAATAAGATGTTTTGAAATAATGTCCTAAAGTTACTTTTAATATTTTGGGGTTTTCTCAATTGTAAGTGTAGTAATTCAGGCTCATTATAAAAGATAAGTTCTCACACTTACTGCATTCTGCAAAATTAAATAATTTTCTGAAATAATCGTACAATTCATCTCCATACCACAGCTTCTCCATGTGCTTTAGAACAGCAAGGGCAATGAACGTTTTCTAAAGTATGGTTTAGAAACTAAAACTTTTTTGACCATGGGCCTTTTTATCTTTGAAGTGATTTTTAACATAAAAAAACTATTTTACATATCCAGATAAAACCACTTTTAACATTTTGCTAACATGATGCATAGCTGAAGAAACACTGCACAAACTGAATTCTATCTACATAGAAAAGATACTTCCTATTTGGAAAGATAGAAAATGTATGCAGAAGAGCAGAACAGATTGGCATACTTTTTAAGAATAATTGTCAGCCACGGCTTTATGATGTTCTTTTCTTGAGGTAAATACACAAATATTTGTATAAATGCATAATCTTACATATTATATCTTCTATTTCTTTCAGACTAAATCTATAATTCCAAACCTTGGATAATGTTAAAGGAAAAATATTCTTTTCAAAAGATCAGCTGCAGGCCATGCGTGATGGCTCACACCTATAGTCCCAACACTTTGGGAGACGGAAGCAGGAGGATGACTTGAAGTCAGGAGTTTGAGACCAGTCTGTGCAACATAGCAAGATCCTATCTCTAAAAAAAACACGCACAAAAAAAAGTCTGTTACTTTTTTTTTTTAGATGGATTCTTGCTCTGTTGCCCAGGCTGGAGTGCAGTGGTGCCATCTTGGCTCATTACAACCTCCGCCTCCTGGGTTCAGGCACTTCTCCTATCTCAGCCTCCCGAGTAGCTGGGATTACAAGCACACAGCACAATGCCTGTCTAGTTTTTGTATTTTTTATTTTTTTTAAATTTTTTTATTGCATTTTAGGTTTTGGGGTACATGTGAAGAACATGCAAGATTGTTGCATAGGTACACACATGGCAGTGTGATTTGCTGCCTTCCTCCCCATCACCTATATCTGACATTTCTCCCCATGCTATCTCTCCCCAA